>JARFXV010000051.1:0-20000 GCA_031761425.1 Cosmopolites sordidus
TATATATATATATATATATATATATATATATATATATATATATATATATATATATATATATATATATATATATATATATATATATATATATAATATATATATATATATATATATATATATATATATATATATATATATATATATATATATATATATATATATATATATATATATATATATATATATATATATATATATATTTTGTGTGTGTTCTTTCTGATCCTCCACACCTCTCTCATCATTTCTCCGTGGATTCTCTTTCTTTCCTCCATCCATTTTGTCCCCGATCTCCTCGAAACTTCGCTATACGTTCCACATATGTATTTTGTTTCTGTACGTTCTTCTATCCTCAATCTCTGTCGGGCCCATTTGTACCTTTCCCAGATCAGCTCTGACTTGTGCGATCCATGGTACTGTTCACTTGACTTCTTGTATGTATGTAAGAATTCTGTTGGTGAGTCTTGTCGGTGGGAGTCTACTGATATGTTCATAGAATTTCAACCTTCTTTTTATTATGTACGTCGCTACATTGGACATTCTCTTTGAGGTTTTTCTAGAATGTAGTCTGTATCCTTCCTCTGTCATGAATTGAGTTTTTTCCGGGAATACATCCGGTTGTCGAGTTGGTCTCTGTCGTGAGCTTGCAGACATTTCACCAAAATCTCATTTGACATCTTCGGTGCTTACTGTCGCGAGGTTCGTTAATGTCTGAGATAGATCGGTTTGCCGTGTAATATTTATGTCTTCTGGCCACGGTCTTAGCCGGTAGCGATTGGCTGGCACTGGCGCTTGCGACGTCTTTGTTTCCAGTCGTGCTCTGGATGTCGTGCTGTCCGGTCCGGGTCTGCTGGTCTAAAAACGCTTTTCCACTTTGGCGACAAGTCTAGAGCATCGTCCCTCTTTTTTAGACTTCCTTGCTTTTCGATCTCTATAGCTTCTCTGAACAGGCGTGTCCGAAAATAGTTTATGTTGGCTATCTGGTTGCAATCATTAAAAGTTAATTTTGTGGCCTGTTTCTAGTTGGTGTTGGAATAATGCCGATAACGATGTATGTTAGTATTACGTTGAGTGTGTCTTCGGCTTGTTCTGTCGTTTTTTGTGTTTGGTGTTGTATACGACAGCTCAGTTGGACTCTTCACTCGGACCTAGCAATACTTGAGAATGTCAAATGAGATATTGACGAAACGATATTTATGTTAACCCTTCACAAAACGAATGGATTGATACCCGAAATGATTTAAGAATATTATCCACCATTCCTGAAAATATTCCATATTACACACACATATATATTTAAATGACGTGAAAAATGGTTGGTTAAATTTACGAAACTACTTTCCCTTACACTTACTTATACTTAAGAGAAGTAATGCTCATTTTGGCGAAGGCGCGGGTTGTTATGTGTTCCACATGAGATTGTGGAACCCAACGGTTTGGATTCCCCTCGCTACTGTTGTATCATTGGACATAGTCCAAAGAAATCTAACACTGTATGTATGCGCCGTCCGACGGGTAGTCGATGAAACTATGGGTTATTGATTGTGGGTAAAGTCTCTCTATTCTTGACAGGAGAGCATATGTCGGTACCCTGAGGTCTCGTCCGCAGTCAAATAATTTATATATTCTTATATAATTAATTATATATATATATATATATATATATATATATATATATATATATATATATATATATATATATATTATATATATATATATATATATATATATATATTAATATAGAACGAGGTGTACGGCAGGGTGACGCAATATCGCCTATTCTTTTCTCGGCTGGCCTTGAAGAAGTATTCCGTAAACTGGATTGGGAACAGGATGGGGTAAAGATCAATGGTGTAAACTTAAACCATCTTAGATTTGCAGATGATATTATTCTCATTTCACAAGACCCAGAGGAGCTGCAAAGACGCATACAAGAACTGCAAAGGGCTGGCGAACCATTTGGCTTGAAAATAAACCTGAAAAAGAGTCAGGTTATGTTCAATAACTTCGCTCAGGATAGAAGAATTTCAGTTTTAGGAAGGGATTTAGAGGTTGTGGACAGCTTTGTATATCTTGGGCAGAGGATTTCCATGGAGGGGAATACCGCCCGGGAGGTGGAACGGCGTGTTAAATGTGGCTGGCAGGCATTTGGTAGGCTCAACATAGTGTTTAAGAGCAGACTCCCACTTTGCCTGAAAAGAAAAGTATTCGATCAGTGCGTTCTACCCGTTATGACATACGGAAGTGAAACCTGGACACTCACATCGCAATCAATTCAAAAACTTCGGGTGGCACAGAGGGGAATGGAAAGATGTATGCTTGGCATTACAAGACGAGACAGAAAGTCCTGCGCATGGATCAGGGAACAAACAAAAGTCTGTGACATCATTGGAAGAGTAAAACAGTTGAAATGGAGATGGGCAGGCCATATAGCGAGGCGATGGGACGACAGATGGACCAAGGCAATCCTGGAGTGGATACCGCTTGATCGCAAACGTCCGCGAAGAAGACCGAAAGCACGATGGACTGATGACATCGTTAAGTATATTGGACCCGAGTGGCAGAGGAAAGCCCAGGACCGTGAAGGTTGGAAGCATGCTGAAGAGGCCTTCATTCTGCAGTGGATCGATACGGGCTGATGATGATGATGATGATGATATATATATATATATATATATATATATATATATATATATATATATATATATATATATATATATATATATATATATATATATATATATATATATATATATGTAATATTCCATTTTTACGTTTATTGTATAAAAACAATGAGACAAAAGATTATTTTTCTACATCGATGGCAGACAAACTTGTTAAACAATCGTCTTCAATAATATCTTATTCGTTCTGTTAGCAAAAAGTAATAGACTTTTTTTATGCCTGCTGTTTTTTGTTTATTATTAGACTTAAATATATTTTCTTTGTTCTAATTAGCAAAATAAATCTTTTTTGGAATTTTCGAAGTGCCTTTTAATTAAATATATAAATTACTAAATAAATAAATCAATTTTTGTCTCTACGAAATTCACTGCATATCGAGTAAAATTTTTCAAAGCAATGGACAAAGAAGGTAATGGTTTCGAGTACCTAAAAGAAACATTCTTGATTTCGAGCTTCTGTGTGATTTTCGTTTTCAAGAAAAAATTTATGAAATTGAATTGGCAGCTTGAAAGTGTTTCGTAAGTGTAGCGAAAGGATTTCTGGGCAATAAGAAAGATTAAGTCTATAAAAACCCCGTAGATGAACTCTTGAAAGACGATGAAATACAGGGGTGTCGCATGTCCTTAAAAATGCGACAATTCGATGACGTAGTTCGTCAGAATATCGAATTTCAAGATTTTCAAAAATATGCGTATTATCACCTGATACAGTGACTTGGATTTTTTTCTTATTTTTGCCAGAACCGGTATAACTTGGATTTTCGCCCGGTACCCGTTTGACATTGAGTTATATCTATATATATATATATATATATATATATATATATATATATATATATATATATATATATATTAAGCCTTTGAACTTATAAATCTCAATATAAACAATGTTTTCTTTCAGTAAGGCAACTTATCGCACATCTCGCTAGACAATCGATTTATTGCAAGGACAGTTTCCTGGACGCGTTAATTATCTAAATGGCTAGGTCAACTGGTCATCAAGATCATGAAATCTCACTCCCCTGGATTAATTTATGTGAGGTTATGTTAAATCTCTTTACAGAAATAAATCTCAAAAAATTCTTGACTTTAAAAGAAATATTAAGCCCACCATTGAAAGTATACCACGCGATATGTGTGACTAACATTATTACCCTTATCACCCTTTATATCAAACCAAAAGATAAATTTCTTTTAGGACAACTATGAATGACATTTAGGACCACTGTGAATGACTAATTGATTATAGTGCTGCTTAGGAAACATTAATAACTATGTTATAAATAAAAAAATAAATATAATTTAAACCTTTTTAAAAGCTTACTCATCTATAAATAGTTTTCTTTATAAATTATCGATGAACTGCTCACGATAAAGATTTTAAAACCCCTTTAAAAGCCAGGACTACCTTTTTGCCATTTCACGAATGCAAATACCGGACAGCTAAAAATAGAACTAATGTAAATTAAATTTAAAATTCCCATTGGGGGGGCATTTAAAGGAGAGAGGTCTGTTTAGTGCAAATTATTTTCGCCAAATAAGTCACCCTCCTTTTCGGTCTTTGCTAAGGAAATATTTTCACCACCATTAAATATGCATAGTCTATTTCATTATACTATGTTTGTCCTTCTCTTTTTTATTGTTCTTAATTTTGTTTTCGCTTAAATTTTAAGCTAAATTTACTATAATGTTTCTTGTTAGTAATCGAATGGCACTAACTCGCTAATTTTTCTTTTTTAAAATGTATCGGGTTTCAAAAAGATTTTTCTGCTTTTATTTCTATCGCCGTTCTTATTCTCGATGTTATTGACGTTTCTGTAAGTGTAACATATTTTCGGAGATCTGCATTTTGTGCAATTATAGTTTTTATAAATTACCTTAGTTTCGTAATTAAAACGACTTCTGTTTACGGGAGTGCGCAATCTGACTTCTTCGTAGGCGTTGAAATAATAATTATTGTTACCATAGTAAAACATATTTCCAGTTTTTTGATATGTCGTTTAGAGAACTTTTTGCGTTCGGATGTATATAGGGTATGTAAATAAATTAATGAGACTAATGGCGTAATGTTCCTAGGAAAACCGACAGGCTGGCAAGATCTAACATTACGCCATTCATCATCAACGTCTTCAATATGAGTTTCAACCACCTATAACACTGGGGAACAGCAATTTTGTTGACTTGGATCTGTGACTTTTTTCTGATTAATTTTTCATCTCTGAATTCAAAAATATTCACAGTTTTTCTCAATCACGTCAAATTCTTAAGCTATAGCATACCCCTCATTTTACCTTACCCTTTACCCATACGAAAGGAAATAAGGTGAGATCTGACCAAATAGATTAGAATATTTTATTCATACAGAGGTTAACATATTATTAAAAGTCAAATTGTGTTTATACAAAAAATAAATAAAAGATATTATGGTAAAAATTTCTTGTTACAGCTTTTCCTGGAGTGTTCAGTTTGTGGACATTCTCGCTTGATGCTCCAACAGTAGTCAGCCATCATACTGACATCCCATCTACCTTGATACCGCGCTTCCATAACCTTTAGATCTTGGTGGAATCTCTCACCCTGTTCATCACTAACAGCACCAAGATTTTCTGGGAAGTTAGCAAGAAGACTATGTAAGAAATGCAGTTTTGATGCTCATGTTGCAACCAAGCTTTTTAAAGCTCTCCAAGAGTTGTTGAACAATTTCGATGTAATTCGGGGCTCGTGTATTTCCAAAAAAGTCTTTAACAATATTTTTAAAAGCCAACCAAGCATTCCTTTCAAGTTCGGTCATTGTTTCAGTGAAATTTTCATCTTTAACGATTTGCTGAATCTGTGGACCATCAAGCACACCAACCTTTATCTTTTCATATGACAGGCTAGCGAATGCCGAAATGGTATACTTAAAACAGTCTCGTTCAATTGACAAAGCCTTAACAAATTGCTTCATGAGACCTAGTTCTATATGCAAAGACGGAAATACAATGTTTTTTTCTGTCGACAAGTGGCTGATTTAAAATGTTTGAATCACCAGGTCTTAGGTCAGATCTTGGCAGCCAGTTCGATTGCACCCAATGCTTCTCACGAGCTCTGCTGTCCCACATGCACAAAAAACAGGGATACTTTGTATACCCGCATTGCTGGCCAAGAAGGAAACAGACCATTTTAAGGTCAACACAGATGATCCATTGGTGCATGTTATATTGCAACAAGTCAATGACTTTCTTTATGTCGCCATATTCTTCACGCAAAGAAACCGAATGACCTATTGGGACTAAACCGTATAAATTTCCATTATGTAGGAGAACACACTTCAAGCTACACTTTGAGCTATCTATAAACAATCGCCATTCAGTTGCGTTATAGTTAGAAATGGCCAATTCTTTCATTAAACATTCTACGTTCTGGCAATATACAAATCCGTCATTATTTCTGAAGTTCTGCCTAAATTCAGTTTCTCTAGATCGATAGTAAGTGACTTTAGCTCCTTTGCCAAGCAATTTTTTTTCGTGCAGTCTTGATGCTAATAATTCCGATGCTTTTTTGGATAGTCCCAATTCTCGTGCTAAGTCGTTTAATACATGTTGATTGAATCCTTTACGAACAGAATCATTGAAAACTTTGAATTCTTCGTTGGTGGAGTCACTTCGATCTTCACTTGATTCACATTCTTGTATTGCTAAAGAAGGTAATTCTTGAAAAACTGGCACTGGAATTTCAGCTGAATGAGGCATAGGGCGTATAGCTGACGGTAAACTAGGGTACTCAATTTTATGTTTGTTTTTCTTGTTGAATCCTGATGTTTTCACTATGCAAAAGTCGCAATCACTTAAGTGATCTTTGGGCTCTCGCCAAACCATTGGTATGCCAAACGAAAGTTTATTACGTGTTCTCTTCGTCCACATTCGTAAACTCTCTACACACTGCTTGCACATTTTATGAGGGGCCCATGATTTATCTTGGTCGCCTATTTTCACTTTAAAATAAGCAAAATAGACTTGCCTGACAAATATACTAATATTAGTCCGTTGAATGGGGATGGTAAAACTGCCACATATATAACAAAATGAATCAGGGCTGTTTAAGCAAATAACAAAAATCTGTAGTTGTGTATGTATACTTTGACTTCACTATATCAGAGCGACACATACCCGCGTACTTTAGCATCTCATGCGTAACTGACCGAACTAGTTTTGGATGATGCAACGTCACTCACTCCCCCACTCCTAGGTCGAAGAAGGTTCGCCGGTAGGAAAGCAGTAGTGACTTCTGTGATTCGCCAAGCTTAGTCGGATGCGCAACAACTGTAGAGAAAAAACTTGACGTGATATAAAAAAACTAAATAAAGTTTTGGAATTAGCATGTCAATTTACGTATAAAACAGCTTAAATATCGAACTCAACAGAAATTATTTGTCAAATTGTTCCCCAGTGTAATCATTTGGTGGTCCACAGTAATTAATTTCATAAACCGGATGCGTTCTGAAAACAGTATGAACGAAATTTATTTCAGACTGTCAGGTGCTGTGAGCCGTAAACTTCAACAGATCTATCCCGAACAGACAGTGCCTTGTTCAAAGTCCAGGATGTCAAGTAGTTTAAAGCATGCTCAGAAGGCCGAGACTCGATTAAAGATGAACCTCGCAGCTAAAGGTCTTCAACTACAAAAGGGGATGAAAATGTCCACAGAATTTGGAATCCTGTACTTCTGGTCATGGATGCACGGTCAGATTGATCGGAGAAGAATTAAATCTGACTCACACAATATAGCATGAAAAAAATCTTCACGAAAATCATTCCAATAAGCCATTTCCAGGATCAAAAAAACGACAGGGGGTTAAACAGGGGGTGACGTTGTGGAGCGAATTGAAAATGAACTGGACAGCGTACCATTGCTCAATATTGTTGACATTCACGCGCACTAGAATAATCTGATTCTCAAAAAGTACTCCAGAAGGAATGCGAACACTATTGCCAAATCGAACGCTGCTCCACCAGTGTCATTACTTTATTTACACACCTTGTAAAATTCATTTTTAGAAGAATCACCAATCTGAATACACACTTCATAATGGAAAACCTGTTATTCAAGTTTTAGGAGTCTATAAAGTGAGTTCACTAAATCAAGTCGCTTGAATCATGAGATAATATTAGACACATTTAGAATCCCATTAGTGCTTTATTAATAGTTCCACTAAATTTTTGTCCCGGGTAAAGTGCGATTTAAGATATATCGTTGACCGATTAGTTGCAATAAAATCTTAACAACCGCTGCCGTAACGAAACCCAGCAAAGTTGCGAGAAACGTGAACAGGGCCGGGCCTAATAAAATAACAGGTAAAAAGATAAAATTAATGTTATACCCGGTTTAGTAGTTTCGAAATATTTTAGTTTAGTTCGCATTTTTTTCTTAAACAATGCAGTTCTATAATTTCGATCGTATTTTTTGTTATTCTAAACGTGCTAAAAATGTGGCATTCTTGGCAAGATAATGATCATTGTGCCTCCGGTAGTGCTAATTTTAAAAGAAAACATTTATCGTCCCATGCTAAGCAAATTGTTAAAAATGTGTATGTTTCTTTATTGAATAGAGGGTTTACTGCAAATGCAACCGCAGCTGAAACGTCTTCATTAAGGAAAATTCCGTTGTCTACAGTTAAAGATATTGTGATGAAGCCAATTAAAGCCAAAAAATCCCCTAGTGATTCTAGTAAAAGCAAATGTGTTGACGAAAACGACAAAGATTTAATTCGAAGCAAAATTTATGTTATGTGCGAAGAGGAAACTGTGCCTACATTGCATTCATTGCATCAGCGATAAGGAAGGATGAAACCAATATTCTTTACAGCAGAACTAGCATCCGGAGAATATTATCTCAAATGGGTTTTGCATATCGGACCATTAGTAAAAGACAAATATTAATGGAGTAGCAACAATTGCGACTATAGCGGTTTGACTACTTAAACCCTATAAAAAAATACTGATTAGAAAATCGTCCCATTATCTACCTTTATGAAACATGGTTCGATACACATGAGACGCTAGCAAAAGGATGGGTAAGTAATTCAAGAAAGTGCCAAACCAAAGCCCAGCGAACGAGGGAAAAATAATTACAATTTTACATGCTGGTTCCGAGAATGGATGGGTACCAAATTGTTTACGATTGTCCTCCAAAAATATTAAATTAAATTAATCTTTTTGCCCAATATGCCTAAGGAAAGCGTAACTGTAATGGACAATGCTATTTATCATAATCGCCGAAAAGAAATAACATTCCTGTAAAAAAAATGTAAATAACACTAAATTGGAAATTCAGATATTTACTATTCATTTACTAATAATATAGAACCACTTATTAATGTAGAACCACTTATTATTAATGTAGAACAAAGTGACAGAGAGTGAAGCCGAATTAAATGTATAATTAAATTTAAGTTAAAATTTTTATTGTACTAATAGATTAATTTATTTATTTATTTATTTTCTTTGTACTAATAAATTCAAAATACAGCAACCAATAAACAATGTTTTACTCATACATAATAATAATAATAATTTAACAATATTTTATTTTTCCCAAAATTATTCAAAAGTTAAACCACTCCGGCTTTGGCGTATTTTAAGAAACTGGGAATATTTTTATTGAGCTTTATTGGGGCAATTAACATTTTACCGAAAGGCAACGAAATATCTTGAAACGGGCTATACGCATCGAGCGAAAAACTTTTTCATGCCCAAACCATATAATAAAATGAAGTGGACATAGTATCAGTTATCTATCAGTTACGTATAAAATATCAGCAAGCTCGCGTACGTTCAGTCTGCGATCGTTTAATACGACATTATGGATTTTTGTTACGATTTTGTCGATCGTAGCAGTTTTTTGGCGTCCCGAGAATTCATCAACTGCAATAAGACTAGAACCACGTTTATAATCGGCCTAAGAATCATTTAAAGTATAACCTAACTCTTTTTAAAGCCTTTAAAACAAAACGCGAATTTTGTAACATCTTGAACTTCATTTTCATTCATTTTTCCAAAAAGAAAACCGCGAATAACCCTGCGTATTATAACCCTGTATTATACACAAAACTGCGTCTAATTTTGAATTTTTTAAAATCAAGTGCATTGTGCCGAAAAAAAAAGAAAACTTCAATATTTCTTTTTTATAATTTTGAGTTTCGATGGCAAAAAAAAAGCTGAAACCGAAAAGTACAATCCTAAGTCATCGAGACGAAGTTATTGCCTCTGACACCGTTAAATTAACGAAACTTTTGATATTTTCAATAACGTAGACCCAATAACATGGCCCTTTTCATTTCACATTATTCGGAGCTCTGATGAGACGAGTTCTGTTACGACAACCGTATAGAAAAAAACTTATAAATATTGCGAAAAAAAACGTCGGAAGAAACTGTATAATAGCTTTTTCAAAGAGAACAACGGTGTGAAACGATGTGGGGATGGGAGGATACGGTTCAGCGACTGTGCTTGACCCAGGAAGTCGTATAACTGTCTAAAATATCGGAAAAAAGGGACTTGCGAAGGGTGGTGCGTGCCATTTCACCGTGTTAAAGAAGAGTTTTTATTTTATTGGAATATGCTTGTTATGAACTTTTTACGTGTTTTGTCATCCACTGATTGTCCCTATATTGTTCAGCTACTCGATGGATGTGTAAATATCTCGAATGAAAAAGAATGTAAACATCAAAAATTTGTTATTAAATTTTATTCATTTTTGGTACCATCAAAAACATTATAACATCAGGTCGTCAATTTAATTTTTGGTCACTACATTTAAAAATTATTGGCCGCTACAGGTAGTACTGTACCTCAACTGTACTGTAATGTACAAAAACCTCGCCTCGTGCGGATCACTCGCCTCCATGCCAAAAGGACGGACAGTAACCCAGTAGTCCACGTCGCTGACAGTTTTAAATTCTGTACATGTCAGTAATCTCTCATCTTAGTTACCAGACTTTTCAATTGCCGGATATCTAAACAGCACCACTAAGGATAAAGGCCAGACATTATTATAATATTATTTTCACTATTATTCAATCACTATTTGAGTTTCACAAACTCTAAAGATCTCTTACACTTTAACACTGTTAGTTTATTGTTGAACATTTTCATGTTCATTATGCCTAGTTGAGTGGGGTAGTTTTAAAACTGATTACATATGAACTGCTTATACATCACATTTAAATTTCTTTTTTTAAGTTATAATTATTTATTTTTGTTTTTTGTTTGTCTCTGAACTTGTGCCGCTGCAGCTACGAGGATAATATAAATTGGTGGTAAAATAAAAAATTCTCCTTATTAAATCAGTAGTAAGCAACGTCATAATATATGGATGGATCGCGTGGGTTTACGCGGCGATATCATACATTAAATCACTAGAGAATTATAAAAAAACTAATGAGATAAGCACTAAACGCCCATTGGTTCATCAGAAACGAACAAATCCACAAAGAGATGGGATACAGGTTTCGCTTTACCAAATTAACATCATCAGGTAATGAAAAAAAATTGAATTAAATCATATTTTAAAACAAACTTATATAAAAAAACATATTTATTTACGAGAGCCGAAAAAGAAGTATATAACAAAACAATAAAAGTTCAATACTTTAGAGACGACCCAAGGACGAAAAAGCACCTAAAATTTCCTTAACAAGGTCATCCCAGTAAAAACCACATCCATAAACCAGTCTCTACGAGAATGAGGTCACAAACGCACCTCCTATATCAAGGCTTTTTTGCCACATTTTCGACAGAAGAACAACTTCCTGGGTCAGACTCGGTCGCCAGACCGTATCCTCCATCAAAAAAGCGTCGCCCCATTGTTCTTCGTGAAAATGCCATTGTACAGTTTTTCTAGACGGCTTTTTGCACGATATTAATAATTTTTAAGGGGTTGTCGTAACACTGCTACGCCCATCAGGGATCGGGTACAATGCGAAATTTATTTAAAAGGGAGCGAAGCGATGTAATTGGGTTTGTGTTATTGAAAGCATAACGAAAATTGCGTTAATTTAACAATGTTAAAGGCAATAGCCCCTTTACACGCGTTTCCGGTTATTCGCTTCTGAATTTCTTACTTATTACTTTCGCTTCTGAATTTCTTGCCAACCAGAGACTGCACAAGAAATGTATATATACATAATTGATAACGCTTCTTCTACTCAAAGATGCTGACTTGTACAAATTTGATTTATGTGTTACCATTTTTTCCATTATTTCTCCATTTTACCCTTCCAGTTACCATTATTTCTCCATTCCTCCAGTATACTCGTTTTTTCACGAAATATTCCGCCACTACGCTATTCAATGTCTTTCTCTTGGTCTTATCAAATATATGTTTGTTTTCCATATTCCTTTCGGTTTTTTATGGTGATATGATTACGATATGACCATATCATTTTAAATGTTGTCTTTCTGTACACTCAATGATTGGTTTAAGCTTTCATTCCCCCGTCACAGTTTCGTCTTTAGTTGTATCTCTTCTGATGTTTTTAATCATTTTTAGATATTTTATTTTTCACTTGAAAAAGTTTTCTAATGAGAGTGTTAAAGCTTTGATAAGTAATACTGCGACATTGCGATTGAAGCGACAACACTGTTTGGAATGTAAATATCACTCATAAACTGATGTGGTCAGTGCATTCAGTACATAATTCACCATGAAAATATTTTTAAAACCCACCATGACCACCATGAGTAACCATGAAAAAAGATTATTTTCCGATTTCTGACTTAACGGTTTTGTGAACAAACATAACTGCAAGATCTGGGCCAATCAAAACTTCAAGCTATTCAAAAGTTACCTCTTCATCCTCACATTATTGTTCTTGATGATATTTCCTTCCTTCTTGTAAATCAAAGTAATCCAATCCAATCCTCAAAATGTCCAAAGAATAAAATAGTAATCTTATAGAGTCGGGGATTGTATACAAATGAGAATTCATCAAATAAAAGTTCATCAAATGAAAGTTCTTCAAATGAAAGGCAACTCATCACTGCATTTCTGTTCCTCTCCACCAAACCAGTAGAATCAGAATATTTTCCTCCCTCTGATTATGTCTCTCTATTGATGAAAACTACCTTACTGCCTCTTTCCATAATCTTGGAGGTCTTCCTTTCTTTTATTTATCTTAAGATCTCCATTGCTAAAGTTTCTTGGGCTATCGATTATCTGGCAGTCGTAAAAGGTCCATGGAAACCATTTTAAACACTTTTCCTCAATCATTCTCATTCATTTTCCAATCAATCATTCCCTCTTTGGCAGTCATCCGATCTCAAATATCTTTATACGGTTTCTATCAATTCTAAAAGTACTGACGTTTTTTCTCCAGTTGTTCACATCAAAAGCTTGAATTATTCGCTTCAAATCAGCTTTTAGAGGCCACGCTTTTGCTACATAATAAAGCACTATCTCAAGCATGGTGTTCATTTTTCTCTTCTCTCGAAAGAAAAAGATTAATAGTTGGTAAGGAGCCACAGGTACTCTGTCGAAATCTACTTGGTAAAAAAAAACTTGGAGTTACTCAGGGTATTAGGCTCTCTGTCAAGGAACATTGCTACGACGCACACTTTTATGGATAAAAAATTGGAATGAAATAAAAAATTAAAAGTAAATTTAAAGCAAAGCAATGTTAGCAACACAAAAGTAACTCACATAAATTATAAGGTGTTAATTATAAAGTTACAAAAATTATAACATGGATACCAAGACCACAGAAAAGATGGACAGACGACGTAGAGAAATTAGCGGGAAAAGGACGGGTCGGGAGTGCCCAAGATAGAGGCAGACAGATAAAACTTGAAGAGGCCTTTGTCCAGAAGTGAATAGGTTGGGGCTGATTAGATCTAATGTTAAGTGTCTTTAAATAATAGTAACCTTAATTCGAAGAGATTTACCGCTAAAAAACAAATCGCTTCGACGCACAAAACTTCTCGACGCACGTTTCGCTAACCATGTTAACATCATCGGGAGCTGAGTTTGCTAAAGGTACGTTGAGAAGTTTAAAAGAGTAATTTCGTATTTAGCAGTAAATTTCTTCGAGTTTGGGGTTTACCTCCAAAGGTTCTAATAGGAGAATTGAATAACTCCATATTTTTAGTATTAGTTAATCATAAGGTTGTTTTTTATTTCTAGGACATCCCTGGTTACTTCACCCAAGAATACCCACTAAATAATGTTATTTTATTTATCAATTAATTTGCAGTATAAGATTTATTAAAGAATGTTTTTACTGAATAATATAAAGAACCGTGAGATGCCAGCAATTTTTTGTATCACTTTCTTCTTTTCTTTTTGTTGAAACTAATATTAATTCTCGGAATTCCAATAGCAGTAGGCAATAAGTTTTAGCCGAAACGCGGCAAAAGGAAAATAAGAAAGACAAATGGCAACTAAAAATTTTCCTTCGACTGCTAACAATCTTTTCGCGGTCGATTTTGAGTCGATTTATGGCATTTTCATTGACCAAAATATTACGTACGTTTCCTAAAAACTTTTTTAGGAAATCGACGACACCAAGTTTATGTCGAAGATTTTTTAGTAGTATACAAATATAAATAAAAGATTTTATCGAGGTAATGAAGTTTGTTGCCCCTAAAACAATGTAAGGTTAATCTTTACAATCCTACAAAGTATTTATGTGTTCATCCAAATTTATTTTATCTCCTTCAAACTAATCTTCACTCACTGCAAAACCCTTATTCCAGTAAACTCGAAGAGATTTGCCACTTCAGGAACCATCAGGAGATGATTTAATCAAGAGAAGAATAAATCATCTCCTGATGATGCTAACATGGCTAGCAAAACGTGCGTTGATAAGTCTAAAAAAATGATTTGGTGTTTAGTGGTAAATCTCTTTGAATTTAGTGGTTCACCGAAGGTTCCAATAGAAGAACTGAACTTATTCCAGTGTTTTTTTTTCTAGTCTTCGAAGCAATTTAGTCCTCGATTTCTGGAATTTCCTTCAAGACAGCCAGTGAACTCTATTAAATGGCTGCTATGAACTCAAAACGACGTTAATTTCGTTAATCGAAGAAACAGGAAAAAGTCACTATATCAGGCTATACCATATGTGTTTAATATGGTGTTTGTTGATTTTTGGTGAAAAATTGACCGATAATTATTCAAACAAAACTCATAAATTGTTTTACCACAAATCTGGACATTTTAGAGGCACGTTTACTGGTAACGTGCTAGTGTTATTTATTGGTCGACAAAAAAAATCTTCTTGCACAATCTTTATCGTCAAATCCATTTCCACAATCACTAAAGTCCTTTGACTGTTTGTAAAGTTAATTTTTGACTTGGCTTCGTAACCAGAACACTTTTCTTACTTTCTAACTTCATAAGAAGCGAAATGATCATGGCAATCATCACGTCAAATATCTGGCAAATGCAAATCATCGTGGAACGTTTAACATCAGAGCAACACTTGTGAAGTTTATTATCAAAAACAGTGTTCTGTGTGCCAAACTTATAGTATTTTATGGTGCACATAATAGTCTAATCGAGCGATGTCTTCGCCGAATTATCGACAAAGTCCAAATGTATTTCACGCTACTCGATATTAAAACAAAAACAAGACCAAAAAACCGTTCGTTACCCAGCGATGATCAATGATTATTTAATTCCGAATTTGAATGGCATTGATCTGCAGGAGATGTGGTTTATATAGTACAGCTCCACATGTCATACAACCAACAAAACAATAGATTTATTGAGGGAACAATGGGTGAGCAAATTATTTCGAGGAACGGACATGTTAATTGCCCACCAGGTTTGTGTGATTTAACACCTTTAAATTATTTCCTTGGGGTTATGTTAAATAATTGGTCCATGCCGATAAACCAGCAACTATTGACGCCTTGGAAGCCAACATAACTGGGACAATTGGGGACATAAGACCCCAGCTGCTTAAAAAAGTGGTCGAAAATTGTATTGACCAAATGTGCTTTCCAAATTGTTTCGAAATATTAATGCCATTGATATGTATTACATAAAATAAATATATTTCAATTATAAAAATTATATTTCAATGATATTTCTAGGCGTTCAATTTGCTATAATATAAATCATACCTATCAAACTATAGTACACATCGATATATCTATGAATTTAAGGCCTGAATGTTTAAATTAATATGGAAACAAGAAATATTTATAACACTGTAAAAACAATCGCATTATTCTTAATATTCTAAATAGGAAAGATTACTTAAACAACTGGACCTGAACAATTTATAGACGGTCCAGAAACTAAAAAAACACCTAAAAAGTTTATAACAAGGACATCGCAATAAGAAATTGCTCATAAAACCCTTCTTTAACGGTCCGGAGTGGCAAAGGCATCTCCTATATCACGCCTTTTTGCGACATTTTCGACAGAAGAACAACTTCCTGGATCACGCTCAGTCAATGGACCGTGTCTCTCTATCCGAAACTCGGCCCCTAATTGTTCGCCTTGGAAAACGTACAGTTTTTCTTTACACCATGTTTAAATATTTTTTAAGAGAGTGTCGTGACAGAGCTTTTCTCCTCAAATATTCCAACATCATGACATTTACTAAAACGGTAAAATAATTTTGGATAAACTGATACTAAAGAATTTTCCAATTGGAGTGTCAAAACTTCGGAACATAACAACGACAACACTCATAGACAGCTGTAAAGCAGTTAGAAGGCAACCCCCAAAGAAATAATAATGCCCACTATATAATGTTATTTCATTTATCAACTAATTTACAGTATAAGATCTATTTTAGATTTTTTTTATTGTATAATAAAAAGACCCGTAAGATGCAATTATTTGTATTTATCACTCTCTTCTTTTTGTTGTTGAAACAAAAATTAATTATCGGGATAGCAATATGCTTTAGCCGAAACGTGGCAAAACGAAAATAAAAAAGACAAATGGCAACTCAAAATTTTCCTTCGACTGCTAACAATCTTTTCGCGGTCGATTTTAAGACGGTTTATGGCATTTTCGACGACACCAAGTTTATGTCGAAGATTTCTTAGAAGTACATTAATGTAAATAAAAGCTTTTATCGAGGTAATGAAGTTTGTTGCCACTAAAACAATATAAGGTTAATCTTTACAATCTTACAAAGTATTTATTTGTTTATCCGTTTATTGCACTAATTTTAGGCATAAAATTTCAACAAAACCTTCTGATGATACCAATTTGATTAGCGAAACGCCGTCAAGTAATTTCAATGTGATTCGGTGTAAATGGCAAACTCATTATAAAGTTTTAATCCAAAGTTAACACCAAATTTTCAAAATAAAAATTATCAAGTAATTACAACCTCTCACTAAATATTTTTACGCCCCTCACTACTACATTTTAAACTTTTTTGATTACTGTCGAATTAAAATGCAACATTCTTATACAAAGTACGACATTTCCAGAAATGGTAGAAATTAATTAATATTGTATTGTTTTAGTGGTACTAAACTTTACTAGACGATAAAACCTTTTATTTACTGGGTAGTTTCAGATGCGTTACCGCATGCCGTAACAACAAATTCTCGATGTTATAAATTTGCCGTCGTCGAGTTGCTACAAAGTTTTTAGAAATCGTACATAATACTTCGGTCAATGAAAAGGCGATAAAAACGATTTAAAATCGACTATAAAAAGATTGTTAGCAGCTGAACGAAAATTTCGGGCTGCCATTAGTCTTTCTTATTTTCGTATTGCCACGTTTCGGTTAAAACTTATCGCCAACTGTTATCGGAATTGCTAGAATTTATACCATTTTCGGTACAAAGTAAGAAGGGAATGATAACAAATTAATGGTAACTACATTGATGTATTTAATTCAACCAAATATTGATAACTAATGTTATTTTCTAATTAGTAGATGAATGACTAAATACAAATTGATTATTTAAATGGCATTGACGTGCAACTGACATGGCATACAACTACAGGGTAGTCAAAAGAGTTATTAATGTTTGGTTATGTCGACATACTTCAAACTTTTTTCACCCCTGCTCTTCAAGATTTGAAGGATACACTCAGGACACTTGGTTCAAATAGGACGAAGCCACCTGCCACAATTCCAACCTCACTTTGCCCGTCGTTCAGGCGCTTTTTCCGCGAAAATTGATTTCTCGGCCGTATCGATTCCCGAACCTGACTCCCTGTGGTTTTTTATGGAGACATGTTAAAAGTCAAATGTACCGCAACCATCCCGCCACTCTGGAAGATCTAAAGAAAAATATTCGGCAAGAAATCGAAGCCATAACTGCAAACACTTGCCACCGCATTATGGCAAATTTTAGAAGTCGGCTTCAGGAGTGCTTAGACAGAAATGGAGCACATTTAGACAATGTTATTTTCAGAACATGAATGTCCAAGAATTTTTGTGGATTTTAAGAATAGATTTGTTAAAATTGATCAACTTGTTATTTTTTATTTCATTTCAAAATGTTCAAAAAACTCTTTGGATCATCCTGTACAATGCGCTGCAAAAAAGAGCCATTTTCAATATCAAATTTTGCGCTCGTCTCTAGCATGCGCTCCATCTCTACTCGGATTATATAAATAAAGAAAATTTTCGAAAGCGGTCTGTCGAAAATCCTCACCAACAGTACAAGAAACCCTTTCAAGCAGATGGGGCCACTACACACACCATTAGGATATCGGTACGCGCTTTTAGACAGTTATTCATGTCATCTGCAAATATGGGGATATTCCTTGGCGGGCAAGATAAGCTCCCATAAAACTTGCGGGCAGAATTCAACAAGAAATGACATGAAGACCAGTAAAAATATCCGGTAATAATGCGGGGATGAAGTTAGGAGAATGTTTACAAAAAGACGAACGTGACCTTACATTATCTTAAAGATGTAAGAGACGTTATCTTAAAAAAATCTTCTTTTTCTTCTTATTATGATTAGTATTACTTTTTAAGGGGACCTAATGGGCTGTTTAATATTTCAAAGGTTGTTCAATCTTGATAGCTTTCCTGAGATATAACTGATCAGCTATATTTCCGTCTCTTAGGTGGTTTTCCGTCTTTAACGATGTGAACCAGCCTATGATCCATCTCTACTCCGCATGTTGCTCTTATGTCGCTGTTTATCACTATATCCCTAAGCGTCATTCCCGCTATTACTCTTACAAATTTGATATCTGCTGTTAGTAGAATGTTCTTAGTTTTGTCTGGGTCAGCTCGGTACCGATCTTATGCAAGTCTTCTTACTATTTTTCCAGATAGTATCTCTTAAGCAGCCTAATATTGCCAAGGTTTTGTTAAATAAATACTTAAAAAAATAACTACTTTTTTGTGTAACTTTTTAACTAAAGGTTCATAAGAGGATAGTCTGCTAATAACGCTATACATATCATAACCCATACAATAAAAAAAGTGCCACGAAAATCACAACAATATATATATATATATATATATATATATATATATATATATATATATATATATATATATATATATATATATATATATATATATATCCACCGAATTGTACGAGCAAGGGTTCGGATTGACTGTCGAAAAGAGCGCGAAAAAATGGTAAGATCAAAGAAGGGCAAGGTGGATTCTGGAAAACTGCTGGAGAGAGGAAGCGATTTTGAGATTGCTTTGTCAAACCGGTTTGCTGCGTTACAAGATCCAGAGGAGGTGGAAATATCAGTTCAATATGAAGAAATCGCCAACAATGTATTTCAAACGGCTGCTTCAATAGCACCAGAGGAAAAATGTCTCAAACAAACAAAAATCTCCAGTGAGACCATTGATATAATGAACAAACGGCGAGCAATGAGAAATGCAGGTAGTCCTTTTGGCAGGGTCGAGTACACTGAGCTCTGCAAAACTATAAGAAAACGTATCAGAGAGGACACGCGCCGATTCAATATGCAGCTAGTGCAAAAAACCCTGGAAGAAAACAAAGGAATTAACAAAGCTAAACAGAAGCTGAGAAACAAAAGAACGCAAATATATGCTTTAAAGCGTGAGGATGGCACAGTGTGCAGGACGCGTACCCAAATGTTAGAGATTGTCAGAAGGTTTTATTCCCAGTTATATGAAGATCAGAGCCAGTCAGGGACAGCAATACCCACGGAAGAACAATATATAATACCAGATATCCTAGTGGAGGAAGTAACAAATGCTATAGAATTGATGAAGAACGGCAAGGCTCCAGGAAAGGATAGTGTAACTGTCGAAATGCTAAAAGCTGGTGGTCGGACGTTACATAAAACACTGGCAAAATTATACTCAAAATGCCTCAAAGAACAAAAAGTACCTGACTTATGGAAAAATGCAGAAGT
>JARFXV010000051.1:740000-796031 GCA_031761425.1 Cosmopolites sordidus
AACCCTCTACCAGAATATCAAAAAAATAAGCAGCTCGAGATTGGAAGTTAGACTGCCTCGGTCTTGTCCTGAATGATACAGGTGCGCTTCTAAATAAAATTCGCGCAAAATAATCTTACCTGTACCGACTGATAATTTGTAAACTTTTTATTGACCACTGCACAAAATCCTACAGTTGTAACATGTTGAAAAAAGATGTTTTGAGGTTTCATAAGATGTTCTACTCTCAAAGTAACAAAATTCGGCAGGATAATATCATAATAAATTTCACCAATATACAAAAGCCAAAACGTGCAAGAAACAAAAAAGGTTGTCCATTTCGAAAAAAATGTTTTTAGAAAATTACGTGGTATTTACGGTTTGCATAATCGTCCATCTGAAAGCATCAATCAAATTGTTCAAAAATTTCAAGAAACTGGTTAGGTGGAGATTACGAGAACATACTATTTGGTACGTAAAAGTGTTGCTGAAGACCCAGAAATTTCCATTATTCGATGTTCACAACAAATTGCACTCAGTAAATTTAGCGTATATATATAGCGTATATAGCAGTAAATATGGCGTATTTTATTTGAGAGGATTTAGCTCTGAAGGTATATAAGGCTCAAATAATATAGGAACTAAAGCTTTTGGATCATTCAAAACCTCGTGCATTTCTTAATTGGCTCAAAGAACTAACAGATGGTTTTTCCCAAAAAATCTAAAATCTTTTTAGATGAAGCTCATCTTGAAATTGGTGGCTATGTTAATAAACAAAATTGCCGCATTGGGGTAAGGAAAATCCACGATTGATTAATGAGAAACCTTTTCAAACGAGTCACTGTTTGGAGTACATTATGGTAAGGATGTGTAACTGGGCAGTATTTCTTTCAGAATACTCCTGTTGAAGCTGTAACTGTAGATGGTTTTTGATATCGTGATATGATAACTCGATTTATGAGGGCTGAATTGAATAATATTGATCTGGAGGATATGTGACTCCAACAGGATGGCGTTACATCTCACTTTGCTAATGAAACAATTGATTTATTGAGAGAAAATTTTCCTGGACGCGTTGTAAGAAACGGCGATATTAATTGGCCCCCAAGATCATGTAATTTGAAACCGTTGGTCTATTTTCTTTGGAGTTACGTGAAAAGCCAGGTTTCTAAGCACATTTCAAAATCGATTTCTGAGCTAAAGGATGAAACTATTCGAGTCATTGGTGAGATCAAGCCACGGTTATGCCATAATTTTGATAAAAGAGCGGATGAGCGTAGAGCTGCAGGAGGTGGTCATTTGGCAGATATTGTCTTTTACGTTTAAATGTCACACACTATGCTTCAATTACACTAGTTTACAAATTTTAACTTTTTGATATACCCCGAAAGAAATGTATATGAATGTATTAACCTAGCGTCCTTAAACCTAAAAGTGTTAGCAGAAATATTCTGTCGTCACATTTTTTTTTTTCACTCAAATTATTTTTTTAACTACCCAACGTAGTGACTTAACAGTTGATAGTTTAATATTTATTTATTTGATTCAACAAATACCTTGTTTCAAACTGAATTAAAATGTCGAATAGAAAGTGTGAACAAAATTCCGATCGTTTTTGCTACGTTTGTGGACAGTTTATATTTTCAAAAAAAAAGAAGACCCATTGTAGATTCATTAAAAAGTGCATATCTTCATTATTTTGGATTTCCTGTTGCAAACCAAGATAAAAGTTGGTGCCTCATGTGTTTTGTGAAAGCTGTAGAATCGTTTCACTCCAGTGGTCATCAGGAAATAACGTATACCTTCCATTTGGTTCACCAGTGTTATGGAGAGAAAGAACCTAGTAATCATGAAAATGAGTGTTACTTTTGTGTTACAAAGACAGTGGGATATAATACAAAAAATAAGACAAGTATGGTATATGCCGAAATTCCGTCTGTTATTAAGCCAATTTTACATTCGAACAATCTTCCATATCTAATTTGTCCCGGTAATCGGGGCAAAATGTACTAGAACATAATAATGAAAGTGATGTTCAAGTTAAATTGATTTCTAGTGATTCTGACGATTTCTCTTTTCAAGGAAACACTCCACATTTAATTAACTAAGACGAATTAAATGACCTTATAAGAGATTTACAACTATGAAAAGATCTTCAGTTTGAAAGCCTTTTATCTGTTAATGAAAACCTGCTTGGAAGTCATTCAAAATGGTTGTCGAAGAATTTTTGGGAACTAAGAGAAGTGAAAACTATAAAGAGATTTTTGCTGAATTATTGAAAAATTTTCAACAGATAGGAGTGAATATGTCAATGAAAATTCATTTCCTGCAGTCGCATTTGAGTTTTTCCCCTGAAAACTTAGCAAGTATGAGTGACGAACAGGGGGGACGTTTTTCATCAAGATTTAAAGATTTTCCAAGAACGACATCAAATATTTTGGGATGAAAACATGTTAGGGGGTTACTGTTGGTCTATTATAAGAGAAATCGATCCAAAAAGCAATAAAAAGGAGAATATTAGCCATTTTTAATTTTTTTAATTATTCATATTAAAATTTCTTTCCATTTTTATGTAAACAAATATAACTAAAAGCGGACGTGACAGAATTTTTTTATTATTTTTTCTGGATAACTCTTACCTAAATAAACAATAATTAACAACTTTCAGCTGAGGTATAAAAACCGCGTAAACTAGTGTTATTAATAAAATGTTTTTTGAAATCAGACCAAGACCCTTTATATTACACCTCATTTTGAAGCTGAAAGTTGGCGCTATGAACTAAATGTTCGATGGGAAAAATCTGGATCGAACATGTTCTGCAGTCGATAAAACCTAGGGGTCGAAAATTAAGTCAGAGACCTAATAACTATATTGTTTGAAAATACACAGCGAGTAAGTGGAGAATATTAAAGTGTGTATTCTCCCACTGTGTATTTTCATGCATATCTGGTACCTGAATATATGGCCTGGGTTTGGGTCCAAACGGTTTCAGATAGTAGTACTGTTACGAACCACCGGATGGCGTGAGCTGCATTTCAATGCTACTTTCATCCGATTTGGCCCATTAATATGGTCAGGACCTTGGTAAATGCTTCAGTTGCTTTCGAACGTACGAACAGAAGCCGGTCTCGGGAGATGCTTGATGGCGACTGAAGGATTGAGAATTTTATGTGGAAAAAATTTTACTTGATTTTTGAATACTATATTGTTGCTCATTATTCATTTCTTGAAAATTTGTCTGTTAAAACCGTTATATAATATGTTTTAATACAACAATGTGACGTTTCGATTAAAGTTTATTCCAACTATGACGACGATAAAATGTAACCGATTTCATCCAAGGAGATGAATCGTTCGTTGCTGAAAACCTGACTGCAATAGCGATGCAGATTCTTTTTCTGACACCTTCGTAACGGACCCACTGCCCGAAGAAATATATTCTCTTGCTCTTATTAATTCGCGCCGTAGTAGAATAGAGATAGCAGTCTGATTACGTCGCAGCTGGAATCACACGTAACTGTTTCACACTTCCTCGTGAGTTGCTCCGAGGGCAAAAACGATCATCGCGGCTTTTTCGTCTTTTTTACCGATTCGATAATAATAATAATCTGGTATCCTAGATGCTTGCGAGGCGTGAAAATTTGTTAAATAGGCAAAAAAGACGAATAAAGCGTTTTGCATAGTTCGGAAGAGATAATGGAATGTCTTACATATTGTTAATTATACTGGGAACGAGTTTGACTGTATAGTTATTGTTAAAAAAATTACTGATCAATTACTGATCAAAACTTTTGTTATGTCGTTAAGAGAAAAAAACATTTGATATCAATTATAGTTTTATTTTGCCTTTTTAATATAATGGCAAACGCGTAAGATCTTCCTGCTATGAATGGTAGGGATTGTAGCTTGTAGCAATTTGTAGTGCCAGCTGTTTTTCCAGTCTTCATACGCCCCTTGGAAGTAAGCAGCTGCAAGACTATTCAAGCACTCGGTCGAAGCCATTTGGACTGCCTCAATCGCCCCGAAACGATGTCCTTTCCGGCTTTTTTGATTAAAAGGAACACAGAAAAGTCTGGGAGAGCCACATCTCGACTATAAGGTGGTTGGCGTAGCGTTGCTACGTTGTGCTTGGCCAGTGTCTTTTTTTACAATTAACGACGTGTGATAGGGCGCGTTGCCATGACGGAGCATTCAGAAATCGACGATCTCTCTTCGGACGCAGCGGACCCTCATCTTCAGACGTTCGAGCACTTCTGCATAAAATTTGCCGTTCAAGTTTTGTCACCGGTTATCACTCTGTCCAGAACATTTTGATCGGTCTCCAAATGTTCCAATTCACGGTAAATCCTCACACGGTCTTCTTCCTTCGACACCAACTTCGCGCACACCTTTTGCATTTGCAAATCATCAGTTACAATTGAATACACAGTTGATTTCTATAAACCGACGATCAGAGTTCAGAAATTCTCGCACTTTAGTCACATTTTCATCGGTTCGGGCCGAGATCGGACGTCCAGCGCGTTGTTCGTTTTCAACGTTTTCTCGGCCTCCTTTGAATCTTTTGTGCCAGTCAAAAACACGTGTTCTGGACATGGCTTCGTCCTTGTAAGCCTCACGGATTATGTGAAAAGCCTACGCTGCCGATATGTTCAATTTCATGAAAAATTTGATGACACATTGCTGCTCAATGTTTTCTTGTATCTTGACCCTCGACGCGAACTTAAAATACACGTTCACTTCTTGCTCGATCTACGCACTTTAAACATTTCGGAGACAGATGAGCCAGGTTTCGCAGCTTACCTGACATGAACCACCTCTGATATGACTTATAAAAACCCCTGTCCACTTCTTCGCCTTGGCAGGAATAAATCAGTCTCGACATTTATTGTAATAACCGTGTATTTTTTTTTATTCAGCTGTTAATAAAATTATTATTTAAGTGCTCGACAACTGATGACTTATGTGATCTATGACGCCATTATGCAAATATCACATATTCAAACGCAATTGAAGGTGCACATTTTGTAAACAAATTGGTAATTCATTTATAAAAAAATTAAATATCCCATTTAACCTTTGGGGCAAAACAAAAGTCCCTATAACCTGATCTGCAGAATTCCTTCTCCCCATAATTCATGTTGGAATTCTTATTCAGTAACTGTGTGGAGATTTTCATCTGGCGGAAAATATGTGGTCGAAATTATGAAAATTCTAAATCTTATTCTTCGTGAAAAAAACTTTTTTTTGTCCGTTGAAAAAATATTGAACAAAAATGTGAATTCCTTTGGTTTTGGTCAAACCATTCACAATATTTTTGCCTGGGTGTACATGTTAAGGGTAGAGTAAGTGCTCTTTTACTGTTTTTGTAGAATGGAATGGAAAACTTGTCGCGCTACACCTGTAGTACATCTGGTAGCATCCTCTTCAACCAGTTATAAAATTTGTTCTTCGACTTAAGGATCGAGTACGCGTTGCCGCCTACCTTATTGAAAATTTAAAACAACACTATCGGTATCCTAAAGTTTTTGAACAACTTGGATCTATTTTTACCGATACGTTTAGCCTCTTTGGAAGTTTGGAGAACTTCTCCGTAAATATGAGGCATATTATAATATTTGCGTACATAATATACTTTTGCCTAACATAATTTTTGTTGTTATTTTTTTGTCGAGGTTCTATTGTTATAAGGTATGATTCCTGCCATCGTTGATGGCTGATGTGGGGTTGATTTATTATTTTTTAATTAAAACAAAATATTTTAACAATTTCCTTTAGTTTATTTGTAGTTTATTCATTAAGTAATAACAAATTAATATTTGCCAACGTATTCCAAAATATTCCAACGTAAATATATATATATATATATATATATATATATATATATATATATATATATATATATATATATATATATATATATATATATATATATATATATATATATATATATATATATATATATATATATATATATATATATATATATATATATATATATATATATATTGGTTCTCTTATCTTATTGGTTAATAAAAAGTTAATAAGAAGTACGCATCATCACAATCTGCGACCCAGAAAAATATAAATATTAAGAGACAGTTTCCACAGCTTTCAGTCTTCAGACAAGCATTGAGAATGCCAAGTGTGACCTTGGCGAAACGTCTGCACGTTCCCAACAAACGGGACACAAACGATCGGATGTAGTCCCGGACCAATAGTCTGGCGTATTCTTCCATCCACGAAACACTACGAACTAACATATATATATATAATGACGGCTCATGATTTTAACAAAACTGAGGAGCACGGGCGTAGCCAAGGGGGGTGGGGGTTTGGGTTTTTAAAGCCCCCACGAAATAAGCCAAATATTACCCAATATTATACCGAAAAAATACGAGGAGTGAAGAGAGTTAAATTATTGCATTTGAATCGAATATATATCCTAACTAGTGGACGTTGCGCACAGTAACGCCATCTCTTGTCGTGTAATCGAACTATTTTGTATCGTGTATCGTATGGAAACTTTGCGTTGTTTCTCGATTATTCGCCACGCTTCTCGGTCGGAATGAGCGGAGCATTGTGGAAGTTTGTGGTAGTTTCTGGACGGCTACTACTGGGCTGCTATATAAGGGGCGCGTGACCGCGCTTACGGCAGTATTGTTCCATGCGAACTCGAAGCGAATATAAGTGATAAGTGGTGAACGAATAGTGAACAGAATTAAGTGTACCGTGTAAGTGAGTAATTTTAGTGTAGTGTTATTCGGTGACCTTGTTAAGGATAGATACGTGAATCATTATTACTGTCGAAAAATGGAGGGAAAAAAGGGTGATAAACTTATGAACTACTGGAAAAAGTGGTATAGTCAAGGGGTTTCTAATAAAGAAATAAATTTCGATTTAGCTATCAAAGCTTCAGCTACCTTGCATGCTGATAAGAAGACTGTGATGACAAGCGGGCCCTCGACCTCGACCTCAATCACAATACCAAATGTCGAAATCGATGCCATGTCGCTGGTGCCCTCTTCGATACCTTCAACTGCCGAATCTACATCTAGTCTGCAACAGGCCAGCTTGCCTGTTACCTCATCTTTTGCAACTGTAGCTAAGTTGGATGTTGGTTTTTAAGTGAATCAAGAAAAAATCTTGGATGAATATTTTAAAGTCCAAATTTTAAAAACGCCATGGGACCCACCCAGAGATTATAAGTTTCCTATTTCCACAAAACGAAACTTGCGCTTTCAATTGAAATGGTTGGAGAGATTCCCCTGGTTGTCATATTCGGAATATAAAAGTGGAGCATGCGTGGTAATGGGACGTTCACTTGATGAAGGTAAAGTTGGTAATCGAACCTTTTTGTAAGTGGAAAAATGCCCTAGAAATATTTGAAGCTCATGCGAAATCGGGATACCACAAGCGAAATTCAGAACTGGCAGATAACTTTCTAAAAGTAATGTCTTCGCAGGCTTTTTCGGTCACTGAACAGCTGTCTTCTGAAAGAAAAAGACAACAAGAGGAGAATCGAAAGAAACTAATCCCTATCGTAAAAGCAATAATTTTTTGCGGCCAACAAGGCATCTCCTTGAGAGGTAAAATCGATTCGGGGCGCATACAAATTACTCCAGAATCACCAGAACCTGAACAACCACTACAGAATGATGGTAATTTTAGAGCCCTGTTGCGGTTTGCAGCTGAGTCTGGAGATAAAGATCTGGCTGAGCATTTGAATACTTCACAGAAGAATGCCCTGTATACAAGCCCTCAGATCCAAAACGAAATAATTGACATTTGTGGTGAATTAATTCAACATAAAATAATTGAAGGAGTAAAGAAAGCCAAACTATTTGCGATTCTGGCTGACGAAACCACCGACATCTGACGTGTAAAACAAGTCTCGTTATGTCTTCGATATGTTGATTTTACAGATAATAAACACCATATACTTAAAGAGATGTTCCTTGAGTACATTCCAACGGTCGATGTTTCAGGATCTGGTCTCGCAAATCTTATTATTACAGCTCTGAAATAGCATGGACTTGAATGCTCTCATGTGGTTGGTCAATGTTACGATAGGACTGCAGCTATGAGTGGGCATTTGCACGGTGCCCAAGCTTATGTTCGCTAAGAATATCGTCTTGCTCTTTAGGTACACTGTAGTGCACACCCTCTCAACCTTGCTATTGCTGATTCATGTTCATTAGCAAATGTCCGAATTTGCATTGGGATTGTGCAGTCTGTTGGTTCCTACTTTCGACATTATGCTCAACGCACTGCTTTGTTGAAAGAAAACATTCAAGAGCTACTACCCGTCGGTAACCAAAAAAGCTTGCTCTCAATGTGTGAAATACGGTGGGTCCACAAACATGAAGCTATTATAAGATTTAGGGAAATTTATTCAGCGATTGTGAATGCTCTCGAAGAACTCCAATTTAATCACAATAAGGAAACATCGCAACAAGCCGCCTAATTGCTAAGTACGCTTCGATCTTCGGATTTTGTGATGTGTTTAGTGATTCTTCAAAAAGTTATGAGCTATACATTGTCGCTATCAAAACAATTATAGACAATTGACATCGATCTTATCACGGCATTCAAACATGTAGATGATGTTATTCATGTCTTACAATTCCTGAGAAACAACACTGGCGTCGAATATCTTCATCTCTATGAAGGCGCAAAGGTTTTACTGGACGAAAATGGTGGTATACTGCGAATGCCACGCGTCATCGGAAGACAATTAAATAGACCGAACATTCCAGCATTGGATGTATGCACGTATTACAAAATTAATTTGTTCATTCCATTTCTTGATCATACAATTCAACAATTGGTTGAAAGGTTTACCAAACATCGTAAAGTAGTATCAGCATTATCCGGTGTGCTACCTTCAAGTTTTACTGCCAGTTCTGAAATTGAAGAAGCAATTGCCATGTACTCGTCACTGCTTCCCGAAAGCAGCATATCAGTGGTTAAAGCAGAACTTGAAGTATGGAAAACAGTGATAACAAGTATCTCGCCTACCCCGAAATCTAGTTTGGAATGCCTAGATATGTGCGATAAAAACCTTTATCCTAATATTTACACATTACTACAAATCTTGGCTACCATTCCTGTATCCACTGCTACCCCAGAAAGGTCGTTCTCGAGCCTAAGGAGACTGAAAAACTATTTACGAAACACTACAAGTGAAAACAGACTTAATGGTTTGGCTCTCATGAACATTCACTATGGAACAGAAATTCATGCAGATGAAGTAGTGGATATATTTAAAAGAAATAGCCGAAGATCTTCTAGAAATAAACCGATAGAAAGATAGAACCGATAGAAATGTTGCGCCCCGTAATGAGAAATATGAGGTCGTGACGGGAAGAGTGTTTACGAAAAGACAGAGCTCACCTTTCAAAGGTTATCATAAAAAACCCTTCTTTTAGTAATACGTATATTTTTTAATTGTAATACATCTTTGTAACGTAATATCATCAGAAAACCGTGACCTTGTTACAATTAAAATGTATAAAATCATAATGGAATGTCTGTCTTAATTATGTTGTGAGAAAGCCCGAAAAGTAAGTAGATAAAACATAGCTTTATTTGAAACCGCAGGTGTCTCAGTAATTCCCCAAGAAAATAATTTACCACAATTTCTGTTACGTTTCACAGACGAAAACAAACTGAGGTCAGGTACAATTTTTTTTGTTGCTTTTTATGACTTGATAAGTTTCCACCTCATGTATTAACTGTCGTTTTGGATATTGTTGTTATACATATATAAATCGATGTTCTAATTCAATGGAATCTTATGGAATAAGAACATAATGAAAAAGATATGAAATACAGAGGGGTGTAAAAGTATGTATATAGTTTTTATTATGAAAAAACACTTGCTTTATTAAGTCACAATAATGATGACATACGAATTACAATTAAATACAATCGCTTAAGTGTTCAAAGCCTCAGGCCTTCGGCATTTACATATTCCTGTAGTATAGTTTCTATGCTCAAGCCCACTTTGGCACAGAGGTTTTTATTGTTACCATTTTCTTGTTATACTTCTCTTATGAATTGACTCATTTATCATCAGTGCGTGATTTTCTTGAAAATACGTTATCTTTGATAACACCCCAAAAGAAAAAGTCCATTGTGGTGACGTCTGTTGATCGTGGTGGTCATTCAACTGGCCTTTGTCGACCTATCAACCTATTGGGTAAGCCTTTGTCAAGAAACTCACCCTCACGTTATGCGTCGCAAATTGGGGAGGAGCTCCATCTTGCTGAAAATAGAAGTCTTCATTATCATGCTGTAAACAGGATTGTGTAATAACAGTGTCCCTTAGCATGTTAAGATATTGGTCGTAGGTAACATTTGTATTGAAAAATATAGGCCCAATGACCTCTTTAGATGAAAGGCTCATCCAAACAGTTTGTTGTTTTCTGTTGAGTACAGACACAGTTATGCCTATTACCCGTGCCTGAATGTTTAAAATTTGCTTCGACGGAACAATAAATTTGACAAACCTTGTCTTGCTTCCTTCAAAAGTACATTGCAGAATTGTAAACGGCGATCTGGATCGTACTTTATGTTAATAACATAGTTCAACAAGTTCAAGTTTTTTGAGATAACATTGATGAAAAACGTGTTAAATCTATGCAAAGACATTACTGAGGTTTATGGATACAAAATATATTACATGAGATGTCATACAGTAACAAAAACTTGCACTTTTTCCTATTGTGTTCTGTTGCATCATCTCTTTTTAAAACCAGTAGTAATTTCCTAACATGGACGGGATTTCATCGTGCCTGGTATCTTGATTCCATCGTCTTGATGTCTTGTGAAATCTCTCTCCTTGTTCGTTGCTTACTGCACCCAAATTTTCCGAAAAAACATCCGAATGGGAATGTAAAAATGCATTTTTAAGGACATGCGACAAGCTAGTATTTCATAAGCTTTCCAAGAGTTTCCACAAGTTTTTCAAGAGTTCATCTATGATATTTTTATAGCTTTCATTTTTCTTGTTACCTAGAAATCCTTTTACAACATTTACAAAACACCTCCCAGCTGCCAATTTCTTTTTATTTTTCTTGAAAACGGAAAATACCTAGAAGTTTTCTTATTTAAGGTCCAATAAATATGTCTTCTTTTAGTTTTGCATTAGTTAATTAAGGATATATTTCTTTTAGGTGCTTGAAACCATTACCTTCTTTGTCTATGGCTTTGACAACGTTTTCATTAGTCCAAGTTTAACGTGGAGAGGGGGAAGAAGCACTTTTTTGAGTTAACAAAGGGGGCGGGGCATATTTTATGTTTGTACCAGTTTCAAAAGAAGTTTTATGAGGCCAGTTTTTTACTGTAATGTTCTTTTGTTGCCCTACTGTCCCATAGACACAAAAACAGCAATACTTTGTAAAAGCCCTTTGAAGTCCTAGCAATATATCTATCACTTTTAAATCCCCATAAATATCCCATTGATACTGTTCAGATTTAACGCGATTTAGTATGGTTGTTAAGTTGTCACAGGTTTCTTTCATTGTCACTGAATGGGCTATAGGTATAATTTTTTTTTTGTTTTCATTATGAAACAAGACTGGTTTTGGGCTGATGATGCTAACATGGTTAGCGAAACGTGCGTCGAGAAGTTCAAAAAAGTGATTTTGTATTTAGTGGTAAATCTCTTCAAGTTTAGTCCTTCAAAGTAGTTGTTTTGGGAAGTTGCACAGTGCTGGAGACGGTTTGTCCACTCTTCATGGCAGTGTTGGAACTCAGATAGTAGAATCACCTTCAACTGATTGGTTGCGACGTTTTTAATGTCCTCCAATATCCCAAAATGGAGAATTTCCAATTTTGGAAAAAGGCAAACTAAGAAGGATTTAATTCTGGTGAATAAGGGGGCTCCGAAGCTACAGTGACGTTTGTACTTGATGAAAATTCATTGATTAAAATCGCTGTGTGGTAAGATATTTTCGAACCTGATGTTCTCGATATATCGGTCGATATTCAATCAAAATGCTGGTTTACCGTTTAACTTTGAGATACACATTTCTTATGGACGATCCCCTGACTTTAAAAAATAATCACCATGTGACTTTAGAGAGTTCAAACTGGTGCTGACGACGCATCAGATGTTGACACGCCTCCCCTCGAAAACGTAATCCAACAGTGTTGCCAAATCGAACACTACATCACCAGTCTTAGAGTTGCAACTTGTAGTTTTTTTTTGAGAAAAAAATTCTCAAATTAAAAAAAAAATCTCTTAATTTTTGTATTTTTTGTGTGTTGTAAAACTAATTTTATAACTATTGCCGTTCTTATAACAAAAACAATACATTTCAAATCATTCCCTGAAGAACGTTATAAAATTCCTTCAGTTTCCTTCTGTCTTTACTCTTAAGATGCACTTCTCGTTCTCGTAAGTAAACGTTTACAAATAATTTAAGTTACAAACTACCACTAAACTAAAAACTACATGGTGGTGATTTAGACTTTAAACCATTTTCCGATCTCCGAGAGCCGATGAGCGTTGACATTAACAACTTGGAAAAGATTTATATCCAACGGTAATATTAAGAAATGTAGACTACTTGTGTACAGGTTTGATCGGCGATTAGATAGATCAAAGGTTATATTTTATCCTGTTGCACTTGCGAGAGTTAAGACCTGTCGAGGAGATGTACACAGACCGGTCTGTGTAAGCGACTAAAAAAAATTAAGCCACACGGTTTCTTAACTAACCGAAGAAAAAACGGAGTTTTAAAAATAATACAGATTGGCATGATTTTTGTAATATTGATGAAAATGCTCTTTCTGCGTTTCATTCTCATTTTCAAGTACCTGCTTTTAATTTATTTCATGGGTTGATTGAAATTATTTGTACCTGACTTTGGATTGGATAATGTAGGAATTATAACAAGAGCGTAGAGGGGGAATCTTCACAGTATTCTACAAACCTTTAAGTGCAGTCGACTTTTTAAGTCGATTTTATATAAGATGGCAAGCTATAGTCGCCGATTTTCCAAAAAATCCAGCAGATAAGTTTTGTTATATTTGCGAACGATTGTTTTTAAAGTCATAAGCTAGATCTATATCCCAGGAAGTCCAAAAAGCCTATCTTTTATATTTTTAATATCAAATTGGAGCTGTAGATAAAAGTTGGGCTCCTCATGTTTGCTGTGTGAGTTGTCATGTAAATTTAGTGCAGTGGATGCATCACAAGAAAAATTCTATGCCGGTTGTTGTTTCTATGGTGTGGAGAGAACCTACGGATCATGTTTGTGTTTGCTACTTTTGTATCACTAAAACAGAAAGGATTTTAAAAAAGCAAAAGGACAAAATTTAGTATCCAAATTCTACTTCTGCACTTAAGCTAGTTTCTTATAGCCAGGAACTATCGGTATCGATTGTTCCTTTAAACCTGGACGACATGTTTCTCGGTGATTCTAATTAATCAGGATCTGATTCACAACTTTCTAAAAACAGCAGTGACCCAACATTTTTAACAACCACCCTACCTCACTTAATAACTCAGAATTAATCACATGATTTGGTAAGTGACCTGGGATTGTCAAAACAAAAATCGGAACTTCTTGGTTCCAAACTATAACAGTGGAAGCTGTTAGATAAAAATTCAAGTGTTTCACTTTACCGAAAACGAAATGGCGTATTTTCATAGATTCGTCGAAATTTATAATGGAAACAAAAACCCATCCATTCCTTTAGCCCATTCAGTGACAATTAAGGAAACCTATGACTTAACAACCATACTAAGACGCGTTAAATATGAGGAGTATAAGTGGGATTTTTGTGAAGATTTAAAAGTGATAGGATAGATAGTGATAGGACTTCTAGGGAGTTTTACAAAGTGTTGCTGTTTTTTTGTGTCTATGGGACAGTAAGGCAACAAAATAACATTACAGTAACAAAGATTGGCCTCACAGAACTTTTTTTGAATTTGGTACTTCAAACATATAATATGCCCTCCTTGTTAACTCAAAAAAGGTGTTTCTTCCGTCTCTGGATGCTAAGCTTTGACTAAAGAAAAAGTTTATCAAAACCATATACCTAAAAGAAGTATTTCCTCAATTAAGGGATGCAAAACTAAACTAAAGCATATTTATTGGACCTTAAATAAGAGAGCTTCAAGGTGATTTCCGTTTTCAAGAAAAAAATAAATGAAAAGGAATTGGCAGCTTTGAAGTGTATTTGTAAGTGTACTGAAAGGATTTCTGCTATTATTATAGCTTATATTTCTACTATTATTGTAAGAACGTTATAGACGAACTCTTGAAAGCCTATGAAATACTAGGATGTCACATGTCCTTAAAAATGCATTTTTTACACTCCCATTTGGATTTTTTCCGGAAAATTTGGGTGCAGTAAGCGATGAACAAGGAGAGATGTTTCAACAAGATATCAGGAGGATGGACGATGGATTTGATGCTACAGGACACAAGAGGAAAAATTGAACGTTTTTGTCGCTATATGCCATCTCATGTAATATATTTTTGATTCGCATAATTCTCACTAATGTCTTTACATAGATTTAATATATTTTACAGATTTATATTAAATTAATATTAGATTGTAAAAATATGTCGTCCCTTTTTTTCCCACTACTGACCCCCTGTAACAAAAAAAACTGTACGTGTTAAATTAATTTTATCATTTTCGAATTTAGGGCAACAAAAGCTTTATATACACCTATTTTCATCAATGTTACCTCAAAAAAGTTTAAATTTCATGATCTGTGAAATATTCCATATAATGATATTAAATAACGTTAAATGAAATAACGTTTTGGAAGACGTTTTTGAATCCCCGAATTGAGGCATAATGACCTTAAATATAAAAGGAAAATACCTTAACAATCTTGGATTCGCTGATGATATTGTAATTCTCACGCAAAATCCGACAAACCTAAAGAAAATGGTGATACATCAACCATACAAAGCAGCTCAAATAGTGGAACTAAGAATGAATATCAGAAAAACGAAGGTGATGGGAAACAGCGAAGATTTAAAACAAATATTCATCCAAAATGAAGTAATAGAGGTGGTAGTGAGTATCTATATTTAGAGCAAACAATATCTGTTAAAGCAGACATATTTAGCATGGTGGTTCAGAAACGAATAAAGCTACGGTGGATCGGGATAAAGCTTCGGGAAGCTCAAGAATATGTTTAGATCCAGGATGCATTAACACCTGAAGACAAAACCTGTGGGTCCTCCCTTTGTTAATTTATGTTTCAGAAACATGACCCATAACAGAGCCCTTACCTACTACACCTAAAATATAGTTTTAATGTTGCATTTTAGACATTGGTTCATACGTACTGCACGCAACTATTGCGGACGTTCACTGACGGCGTGAGCTGCAGTATATTGCGGTCTACATCGTACCCTTTTTCAATGTTTCAGCTCGAGCCTTATTGATAACGGCATAAGGCCAGAACCCGGTCTCGGTAGATACATGCTGACGTTTGGGGTGCGGTTGAAGAAATGAAAAATTATTATGTTGAGCATGGATGAATTGTCTTTGCTTTTTAAATACTAATTTATATTGTTTGTTGTAAAACTCGTTGTCCCTTTCAGTGTGAAACCTTACGATAAAAGGATGATGCGATTTTTGGAAAATTATAATAAAAATCGCACAGCAATAAATTTGGCGATAAAAACGATAAATTAGCCCGAAAAAAGATAATGTATGTCCGCGTGCAGGAAGATTCTGATAATAACCTCGTTTAAGTATACGCCAACAGTATTTTACACCGCCTTTTCTGAAATTTTAACGTTTTGCTTTCGCTCGACGTGGCTTAATGTGTTTTAGATTTATTATTCTATTAAGAATTTTCCTAGCACTTCAGCCCAAAATATTTTTAGCCTTGCTAGAGAAGCGACTATTGATTTGGACATTAAAAGGATTCATTGGACGATGTAGTTGATGTTGATGGATATATCTCTTTATGTTTATGGTTAATGATTCACGGATGATGTTATATACAGGCGGCATTTTCAAGTGCTCAAGTTGATATCTCAGTTGATATAGTTTGAAAGATTCTAGTATACCTCTATATTTTATTAGAAATCTCTAACTTCTCCATGAGGATTAAGAAAAAAAGTTGTTTCATTTCAATATGTAGACCAAATAGTCGAGCACCCCACAGTATTACATACACACACACACACACACACACACACACATATATATATATATATATATATATATATATATATATATATATATATATATATATATCATCATCATCAGCCCGTATCGATCCACTGCAGGATGAAGGCCTCTTCAGCATGCTTCCAACCTTCACGGTCCTGGGCTTTCCTCTGCCACTCGGGTCCAATATACTTAACTATGTCATGAATCCATCGTGCTTTCGGTCTTCTTCGCGGACGTTTGCGATCAAGCCGTATCCACTCCAGGATTGCCTTGGTCCATCTGTCGTCCCATCGCCTCGCTATATGGCCTGCCCATCTCCATTTCAACTGTTTTACTCTTCTAATGATGTCACAGACTTTGGTTTGTTCCCTGATCCATGTGCAGGACTTTCTGCCTCGTCTTGTAATGCCAAGCATACATCTTTCCATTCCCCTCTGTGCCACCCGAAGTTTTTGAATTGATTGCGATGTGAGTGTCTAGGTTTCACTTCCGTATGTCATAACGGGTAGAACGCACTGATCGAATACTTTTCTTTTCAGGCAAAGTGGGATTCTGCTCTTAAACACTATGTTGAGCCTACCAAATGCCTGCCAGCCACATTTAACACGCCGTTCCACCTCCCGGGCGGTATTCCCCTCCATGGAAATCCTCTGCCCAAGATATATAAAGATGTCCACAATCTCTAAATCCCTTCCTAAAACTGAAATTCTTCTGTCCTGAGCGAAGTTATTGAACATAACCTGACTCTTTTTCAGGTTTATTTTCAAGCCAAATGGTTCGCCAGCCCTTTGCAGTTCTTGTATGCGTCTTTGCAGCTCCTATGGGTCTTGTGAAATGAGAATAATATCATCTGCAAATCTAAGATGGTTTAAGTTTGCACCATTGATATTTACACCATCCTGTTCCCAATCCAGTTTACGGAATACTTCTTCCAGGCAGGCTGAGAAAAGAGGAGGCGATATTGCGTCCCCCTGCCGTACACCTCGTTCTATATTAATTCCCACTTCAAGATCATCAAGGTGAATTGTGGCTGTAGTTCCATCATATATCGATTCTAATAGGTTTACATAGGCTCTCTCTACACCTTGGCTAAGCAGTGCATCCATTATCGCATGCTTTGAAATGGAATCAAATGCTTTTTCGTAGTCGATAAAAGCCAAGCACAGTGCCATGGTGTATTCGTTGTGCCTTTCTATGACCTGCTGTACAACCTGGATGTGATCCATTGTACTGAATCCACTTCTGAATCCTGCTTGTTCTCTTGGTTGTGCGTCAATATTCTTTTAGAAATTATCTTAGTGAAAACTTTGTACATCACTGATAGGAGGCTTATTGGACGGTAGTTCTTTAAACCTTCATGTGCTCCTTTTTTATGTAAAAGGATCACTTCTGCATTTTTCCATAAGTCAGATACTTTTTGTTCTTTGAGGCATTTTGAGTATAATTTTGCCAGTGTTTTATGTAACGTCCGACCACCAGCTTTCAGCATTTCGACAGTTACACTATCCTTTCCTGGAGCCTTGCCGCTCTTCATCAACTCTATAGCACTTGTCACTTCCTCCACTAGGATATCTGGCATTATATATTGTTCTTCCGTGGGTATTGCTGCCCCTGACTGGCTCTGATCTTCATATAACTGGGAATAAAACCTTCTGACAATCTCTAACATTTGGGTACGCGTCCTGCACACTGTGTCCATCCATATATATATATATATATATATATATATATATATATATATATATATATATATATATATATATATATATATATACACAGATAGATAGATATGGCAGGGGTATATATGGGGTGGGTAGGTCATGTAGCGAGGCGATGGGACGAAAGATGGACCAGGACGGTTCTGGAGTGGATACCGCTTGATCGTACGTAAACGTCCACGGAGAAGACCGAAAACACGATGGACTGATGATATTATTTAGTATATTGTACCCGAATGGTAAAGGAAAGCTCAGGGCCGCGAGAGTTGGAAGCATGCTGAAGAGGCCTTCATCCTGCAGTGGATTGATACGGATTGATGATGATGATTAACTTTTTTTACTGCTTTGGACTGCGTCTAACCTATGTGAAGCAACTAACCATTGATCATTATGGCGGAGACGCAGGTTGTGGTGTGTTATACACATGAGATTGTGGAACTCAACGGCCGGGGGTGTATAACTCTTGACTACTGTTGTCTCGTTGGACGCAGTCATCCGACAAATCATCCGACTTCGTGGATGTTGTGGTTTATAAATTTAGTTACAAGACTTCGCGACCCAGGGTACTTAAAGGCAAAATGAGGAGGTCACACTGGAAGACCTCCTTCACGCGAAATGGTACAGATTGAGGAAGAAGTTTTAGAAATTGTTGAAAACGAGCTCTAGATCTCTAGCAGGATCTAGCAGGATCTATCTCTAGCAGGATCTAGCTCTAAAGTGTGGAAAACCATACGACAAGAACTATCATCTCTATCATTATTATTATCAATAGGTACAAGCGTTGCAACCCGAAGAATATCCTAAAAGAGTTGAATTTTGTCAGTGGCTTTTACATCAGTACAATAGAAATGAAAATTTTACCAAATTTATTTTGGTTGCCGAAGAGGTCACATTTACAAGAAATTGAGTAAATAATTTCCACAACAACCATGTTTGGACAGTAAAACATCCTCATGCTGTGAAAAGAACCCATTTTCAGCACAGATTTTTAGTAAATGTTTGGGCTGGCGTAGTAAATGGCATGCTTATTGGGCCTTTCTTTCTTCCAGGTCGACTGACAGGTGAACATTATTTAGATTTTCTTCATAACAATCTGCCGCAATTATTACAAGATGTGTCTTTAAATATTAGACAGAATATGTGATTTCTACATGATGGAGCTTCGCTACATTTTAAATGAGTTCACGAGTTTAGTTAGTTTCCTATCCATCTGTTAGGAAATAATGAATTTCCTAACAGATGGATAGGGCGCAATGGACCCATTTCTTGACCTATACGCTCGCTGGATTTAACGCCCTTTGTTTTTTTTTCTGTGGGGCTGTTTAAAAAATAAATATAAATACTGTGGAAGAACTAAAACAGTGCATCGAAAATGTTTGTGATGTTATTCGTGGACATCGGAATTATATTTTTGACGCGTGTAGTGATGCATGGATACGCCCAGCAAGATTTTGTGCTAACCAAACAAATGGTATCAATTTTACACATTTGTTGTAACATGTAACATTTTTGTTTTTGTTATTTTGCAACTTTTATATAAATGATTTTTGATAAATTGATTTCCCTTTGCGAGTTCCACAACACAGTAGTCGAGAATATCAAGAAGTCAGGTCTGTTTTTAAATTTTGTAACGGTTAATAACTTCTTTATTTTGCAACTTTTATAGAAATTATTTTTGGTAAAATTACTAATTTTAACGAGTTCTACAACCTGTTAAAATAAATTACTCAACTTTGAAAACACCCTGTATATAAAGGGTCTACCAATAACATGACGGAACTTCAAAATTAAATAAAACAAACATTCTTTGCCTAAAATCGGTTTCGATTGCTTTATTTAAGAGATCCAGGCATGTAATTTACGATTTGAACAAGATTTCAGACAAATTGCCATCACGGCTCTTTTTGCAAACACGGATCCGCTCGCGCCAATTTTCGATGACCCTGGCGCACATGTCGGGCTGTATGGCGACTACGACTTGACGAATGTTAGTTTCCAGTCATAAAACTGGACAATTTTTATACTGGACAATTTCAACCAAACCAAACCAAACATTTCGGAAAACAACTGACAAGACATGTCAAAAATGGCCGCCATGAGCTGTCAAATTTCCATTATCCTTAAAGGTAGATCCAAACCACTTGTTTTTAATTTTCTTGGGCGCGTTTCACTAGCCATGTTAGCCATGTTCATCGGGCACAAGGAAGAGTTACAATAATAATTCGTAAAGATGATTGTAAGGTTCTCTTATATTTTTCGCTTTGAATGCTTTCATATGCATCCTAAGACTAATTATTGTATACATTTCTAATAAGTCTGAATTGCTAATTTGTTTTGAGTTTTTCAAGGATTTCTCTTAACTTGTTTAATTAATTATTTTACCAGTTTAAACAAACTAACTTTTTTTGTAAGTTAGCGTTGTTTCTTAAATATATTAAATTCTAAATATACTAAAATTATACTAAAACATCAAAAAAAAAAAATATTATTGTTTTCGCGTTTATATGATATTTCGATGATTTAGGATTTAGGATACAGCGGGTCTAATTGATCATAGGGGCAAGTTGTGAAATCGAAATATCTCGAAAATTAAGCAACCTACAAACAAAAGTGTAAATGGCGAAAAGAAGGGTTATGGGAGGGTAATACATAGCGTGACTGTCAATTGCTATCCGGTGCTTCGACAAAATAAGAGAACGTTTTGTTTTTTTTTTTCGGCGTAAAAAAGTATTACAGGTCATCATAATTTTTCTGCTATATTAGTATAAAAACACTTAATAAGGACAACATAAGTATTTAAAGATTACTTAATTATTGTTCTTTCGATTATAGATGGTTATTTATTTTTAACTCTTATGATTTTTTTATAACTTAATTTTTACTTTGTTGCCTCAACTAGATGTTCATTGTAGCTCCACTAGATGTTCATTGTAGAGAATCAAATTTTTCTTTAATAAATTAATAACCATCAATTAATTTGTGCATGTGATGATTCTACACAAAGTTTTCTAATTAAAATTACTTATATTGATAATTATATTAATGATTGCTATTACATTTTAGGATGGAAATTTTTCAATCAAATTCAGAAGAAGACGAGTATGGTTGTTTCTTTTATTATGAGCAATTTTCTGAGAGTATACTTGGAGGAAACTGGATTCAGTTTTAGACTTGCAAACAATGGTCCCATATTAAATGTGTGCCGAACGTTGGTCTAACCTATGTCAGTATTAATTGTGATAGGGACAAAGATGATTAATAATTTGGGATTATTTATCATCTAGCAATATTCTTGCTCTCATAATTAGTTACTACTTTAATTTAACAAATATTTGCGTTATAATTATTCTTAAATATATAATTTTAAATATAAAAAGTATAATAATAACCCAAAGATTGGAAATATTTAATTTTGTTTGATTTTAATTTTATTTTTCTAGAGATATAATAACAATATGAGTATGTAATAATAATAATAAATAAATATTTGCTTGTTGATTACAATTATTTCATATTTAGATCATTCTATATAATCATTAAGTCCATTTTAGCCATTGCTCAACTAGCCCCATACCCATGCTCAACTAGCCCCACTAGTGGGGCACGTTGGGCAACTTGGAGCGCTCTCGCATTTCCGACAATAACTTTTAAACTTGTACTCGGATCGTTTTTACACCGAGACCAGACGTTTTGGAGAAGAGTAAATTATGAATCTAACATAGTAAGAATCACTTAAATCTGATGCATATTCATAAAATTATGGGAGATCAAGGGAAAAGTTGCTTTACTAGTCCTGCTCTACCATTTAAGTTTTTAAATCTTCCCCATTTGTTTTTATCGAAAATTGCAAAAAAGTCACTGACATATCTCACGAAGTTATTCACAAATCTCTGTACTGTAGGAAACTGACTGCATTCATATTTAGCGTCAGAATGATTTAGATAAGTCCCGTAACAGAGGTTTGTCCATTACTGTTCCTTCTTCATATTACCTGTTATTACTAGAAACAAATTTGCTTCATATATAATTTTGTTAAATAGACGTATTTTGCAATACTGCTCAACAATTCGAATAATTGTTCAGTAAGTAAGTTATAATTGGTATGGTAATTGTCCCGATAAGCGAAGTATTTTTGATGAATGCACGATTCGATTTCCGAAAGATCGTCTGTAAATTTTCAATCGATATTTATCGAACGACGGTTATAACTGTAAAGCGTTAAATTTGGCGATATAGACGGTCGATTAGCGCGAAAAAAGATAAATTATGACCGCGCTCAGGAAGATTTTGATAATGGCCTCGTTTGAGTATGCGCCGACGGTATTTTACATTGCCTTTTTCGTAATTTTATAGCTCTTTTTTTACCCGACGTTGCTCAGCTCTCTCTCAATTTTAATTTATGGCGATCGGTCTGTACCGAAAGACATTTTCGCGATGACGATGCCCGAGCTCTGTAAGTGTGATTTCTCTAAAAATGCACTTAAGTGGTGGCCCTTGCTTTCGGCTTAACATCGTTCGCTGTGACTTTTATCGATTTCGTATCGTAAAAAACACATTAACTTTTTTAGGGATACCTAACGGAACCAAGAGCTCACTCTTCTCGGAGCCCGTTTTCAGGCGTCGTGAATCTATCTAAACTCTGTCGGAAACTGTGGTTGGTCCCTGTTTTTTACCCTTTTTACAATTTCTTATGAATTGGTGACGGTCTTACGTTGATTTATTTATTACTTAAAATAGCAATTTCAATAAAAGGGTTATCCAGTTATAAACGGGTTTCCCAGAGATGTTCTGAGTCAATTGTTAATTGGTAAATACTTATTGTAAATAACGTTTTCCATTATTGGATAACTGGCGGTAATACTGGCGATTTTGCTAAGACCTGGCGTTACTAATACCATTTGTTGGTGTAGACCATTGTTTCTGAACCTGGGGGTCGCGTTTAGGAATATGGGGAATCGATATGTGTTCAAAAAATAAGATCCGTATACGAAACATCCTATTATTAAAGTATTTTCAATTTAAAAACAAGTGTTAGAAAATGAAAGATTACCAGGTAGTAACAACATAATAAAATAAACTTAAATGAAGTAATAGCCAAAGTTGTTTGAAATAATAATTTAATGCGACGGTTGATTTTGTTTTTCACTTAAAAGTTTTTCTATACGTGGATCATCATTGAAAACAAAGTTACTTTTTAAAGAGCTTTTATATTTATGCTTTTTTCGCATAAGTAAGAAGTAGCGAAGGGGATCAATGCTTTCAAAGCTTCCGTTACTAGACTTCTGTATTCATATTGCCGTGTAAGCCAAAACTTATCTAAATCTTGGGTTAAACATTTTAAAATTGTAGAGTTTTGTTGGCCGTTATTTCAATGAGTTATTTGTGAATCTCAATAGATAATTCAGCAGCTACAACAAGATTTTCATCAAACGAATTGAGAACCCATCTTTTCGACAAATCATCGTTGCTATTTGGAAAATATTTCAGAAACTGCATTTCTAATTCGCGTAAATGTGTTTTCATGCTCTTCAACACGCGATCAATAACAGTTTTCTAAATCCATATTTTTGGTAATATAATCCGAAATTAAAGTGAATGAATCAAAATTTCGTTTTTCAAGTTGTTTGACCCAAATACCAAGCTTCTTCAATTTTTCTATTAGAACCTTCGGTGTGGACACTAAACCCAAAGAGATTTACCCCTAAACGGGGAATCACTTTTTTTTAAGTTTTCGACGCGCGTTTTGCTAACCATGTTAGCATCATCAGGAGATGATTTAATCAGGAAAAGATTAACGAGAATAATCAGGAGAAGATTAAATCTTCTCCTTATGATGTTAGCATGGTTAGCGAAACGTGCGTCGAGCACTTAAAAAAGTGATTTGGTGTATAGTGGTAAATCTCTTTGAGTTTACCAAGCTTCTTGATGAAGGCATTCACTTTGTATTGAAGTCATTCAACTGTGACATGATTACAGTAATAAAGTTTCTGCATTTTGTAAAAACTCTGAAAATGAGCTATTTTTATATTTAAAAATCATTTTCAATTCATCTCGCAATTCAAAAAGCCTCGTTAGAACTTTTCCTTGCGACCACCACCTGACTTATGTATGGAAATATTAGTATGGAAGCAGTATGGAAAAACAGTGAGTCGTAGTTGGGATCCATTTCTTCTCACAAAACATTGCAATGGTAGGTTTTTAATAAAATTAACAATTTTTACGGCTTCTTACAGAACATTTTGTAAATTAACTGGCATCTTTTTTGTAGCAAGCGCATTTCTGTGAAGAAGTGCATCCATTTCATATGTGGCATAAGGTCTTTTAATTTTATTATCACACCACTGTTTTTCCCCGTTATCGCTTCCGCGCCATCAGTTCATATCGCAATGCATTTATAAGTTTTTGTTTTGTGTTACATCAATAAAAACTTTAGAGTCCTTCGCCAGCTATACGACCTGAGACTGATTTGCATAACAGCATATTTTCTTTAATAATAGCGAGGGGTCGCTTTCGTATCAGAGAAAACCTACAAATTGCGCCAAGTTCAACATGTTGAACCGAATAACAAAACATTCACTTAATTTAACATTTTCAATTATTTTATCATGAACATCATTGGCTAGTTCAATAATAGGTCTCGTTATTTTGTCATTTGAAAATGTATACTTTTCAACTTTTTTGTTTTTTTGACCATATCACTGGCAGCGGGTAAAATGAACTTTTCCGTAATAGTGTGGGGCTTAGACTCCCTGTCACAAGGTGCGCGGGCGGGTCATTTGACAAGTGCGTGCACGTGCAGGGCAAATGTTCGAACTGGTAAAAGAGTAATTTAAAAATAAGAGGTTATACTAGTCTTGTAGTTTGGTATTTGTAGCTTATTTCGGTATAAGTGTAACAGGCATTCACACCATATATATATATATATATATATATATATATATATATATATATATATATATATATATATATATATATATATATATTATAAAAGAACGCGAAAAAATTATAAGATCAAAAGGCGGCAAAGTGGATTCTGGGAAGCTACTCGAGAGGGGCAGAGATTTTGAAATTACTTTGTCAAACCGCTTAGCCATTAATTACAGACCAATATAAAGAAATCGCCAACAATGTGCTTAAAACGGCGGCTTCAATAGCATCAGAAGATAAATGTTTCAAAGAGTCAAAAATTTCCAATGAGACCATTAATTTAATGAAAAAACGCCGGATAATGAAGAATGCAGATAGTCCTTTTGGTAGGGTCGAGTACATTGAGCTTGGCAAAACTATAAGAAAACTGGAAGAAAACAGGGGAATTAACAAAGCTAAGCAGAAGCTGAGAAGGATAAGGACACAAATGTTTTCCTTAATGTGTGAGGATGGTACAATATGCAGGAAACGGACGGAAATGTTAGAGGTTGTCCGAAGATTTTATTCAAAGTTATATGACGACCAGAATCAAATAAGAACAGCAATGCATACTGAAGAACAAATGCCGGATATCCTGGAGGAGGAAGTGACAAAGGCTATAGACTCGATGAAAAATGGCAAGGCTCCAGGAAAGGATAGTATAACGGTGGAGATGTTAAAGGCTGGTGGTCGGACCTTACATACCTTACAAGATTATACACAAAATGCCTCAAACAACAAGAAGTACCCAGCTTATGGAAAAATGCAGAAGTGATTCTTTTGCATAAGAAAGGAGCACGGGAAGATTTAAAGAACTACCGCCCAATAAGCCTCCTATCAGTGGCGTACAAAGGTTTTCACCAAGTTAATATCCAAAAGAAAACTAAGAAAACTTAATAACGCACAACCAAGGGAAGAAGCAGGATTCAGAAGTAAATTCAGTACATTGGATCATATCCAGGCTCTACTGCAGGTCATAGAAAAACACAACGAATTCACTATGCCACTGTACTTGGCATTTATCGATTATGAAAAAGCATCTGATTCAATCTCAAAGCGGGCCATAATAGATGCATTGCTTAATCAAGGTGTAGAGAAAGCCTATGTAAACCTACTAGAATCGATATATGATGAAGCTACAGCGACAGTCCACCTTGCGAATCTTGAGGTCGAAATAAATGTAGAGCGGGGCGTACGGCAGGGGGACGCAATATCGGCTCCTCTTTTCTCAGCCTGCCTGGAAGAAGTGTTCCGTAAGCTGGATTGGGAACAAGATGGAATAAAAATTAACGGTGCGTACTTAAATCATCTTAGATTAGCAGATGATATCGTTCTTCTTCATAAGACCCAGATGAGCTGCAAAGACACGTACAAGAATTATAAAGTGCTGGGGAACCATTTGGCTTGAAAATAAACCAGAAGAAGAGTCAGGTCATGTCCAATAAATTTGCCGAGGACAAAAGGATTTCTATTTTAGGAACGGATTTGGAAGTTGTGGATCACTATATATATCTCGAACAAAGGGTTTCAATGGAAGGGAACACCGTCCGGGAGGTGGAACGACGCGTTACATATGGCTGGCAGGCATTTGGCAGGCTCAACATTGTGTTTAAGAGCAAACTACCACTTTGTCTGAAAAGAAAAGTCTTTGATCAGTGTGTCCTGCCCGCTATGATATACGGAAGTGAGACCTGGACACTCACATCACAGTCAGTTCAAAAACTTCGAGAAGCACAGAGGGGAATGGAAAGATATATGCTTGGCATTACTAGACGGGATAGAAAGACCTGCACATGGATCAGAGAACAAACGAAAGTGAATGACATCATTGGAACAATAAACCAATTGAAATGGAAGTGGGCAGGTCATGTAGAGAGGCGATGGGACAAAAGATGGACCAGGGCGGTCCTGGACTGGATACCGCTTGATCGCAAACGTCCACGGAGAAGACCGAAAACACGATGGACTGATGATATTATTAACTACATTGGACCCGAATGGCAAAGGAAAGCTCAGGACCGCGAGAGTTGGAAGCATGCTGAAGAGGCCTTCATCCTGCAGTGGATTGATACGGGTTGATGATGATGATGATGATGATATATTATAATACTACTATATTAGCCGTAGTAAATCATCGCACGAAAATTCTCATGACTTAACAATCAACAATAACAAACTTTACGATGTATTTATATATCAGATGGCACCCAGTAATAGCAGTTTGGATGAATATTTGCTACAAAAAGATGTAACTTAGAGTTTGTTTCTCATCCTCTTAACTCACAAGAATATATTCACAAGAATTTACAAATTTATTAGAACACCACACGCTATTTTTTTTGTGATATTCAGGTTTTGTGGGAAGAAATTCGACAAGAAACAATAAAACAGTTCAATTATTCATTACCAAAAGAAATCTTTGATTTAAGAAAAGGTCGTAGAAACACCACAACATTAAAATGTTGTTTTTTTATGATTTCCTCATTTCTATACAACTGTATGTGTCTTTTTTCGAAACTTCATATTTTAATATTCATCTCTCTCCCCCTAGAGGAACTACTGTATTTACAATTTAGCGATGTGTACGGTTGATCAGCGCGAAAAGATAAATTATAACTGGGCTGGACAGGATTTTGATAACAACCTTATTTGAGTAGACACCGATGGTATTTTACACTGCTTTTTTCGTAATTTTATAGCTTTTTTTTCGCCTGAAGTTACATTATTCTTTCTCGACTTTAATTTACGGTAATCAACCTGTACCGAAAAACATCTACTCGATGACGATGCTGAAGAGCGGCAAGTGCGTTTTCGCTAAACTTGCACTTAGGCGGTGGGCTTTACCTTCATTTTAACATCGTCCATTTTGATTTTTATCGAGTTCGTATCGTAAAAAAACACATTAAATTTTTTGTAGATTTTTTTATTGTCAGATAAAGGTCCGTCATACCTAACGGGTCAAGATTCAGTATCATTTTTTTTTTATATTTGAGAATTATTATAAGAATTATGAACATTTAAAAATGTCAGCTTTAATATACAAAATTAAGTTATTTAGCATATATGAGGGTTGGTATTTTTGTATGCGGAATTGACAACAACGGCATTGCTAGGCATCTTATGTATACTTACTCAGAACGTTTTGTCATACGGACGCTATTTGTGTTTTGCTATGCCTTCGGTAGATTTAAATTAAATATGGTTCCCGATTCTGAAGAATATAATTAAAAACATTTAAGTATTTCAATATACAATCAGTATAGTAAATAATTACACAGTAAACGTCACCTATATATTTTTTGGTAGTATGTCACTGTCATTAAAAAGTAACTGTCAATGTAAGTATCATTAACATACACAAAAAATATATATTTACTTCCTATCTTTAAATTATTATAGAAGTTAATAAAATTTATTTTTTAGATTCGTTTTGAAAACGGGAGGAGAATACTTCCCGAAACGTTAACGTTCAAAAGTTTGTAATTATATTATTACAAGAATGCATCGACCAACTCACTTCGACTTTTGGCGATGAAGCACCATCTAAAACCACGGAATATCATTAGTTTAGTGAATTCAATCGTGGCCGTTGTTCGTCTACGGACGAATTTAAAAAAGGTCCAAAATCGGTTGTTGTGCCAGAAAACATTGATAGTGTGAGCGAACTGATAAAATAAGATCGCCATATAAAATATAAGTTGAGGCATTCTTGGGCATTCGTATGATAAGCACAAAGGATTTTACATAAACATTTAGCCGTAAAAAAGATTCGTGCGCGTTGTATTCCGCACAATTTGACAATCGCTCAAAAAACGCCTCGTGTTGATTGGTGCAAAGAAATGCTCAAAAAATACAATCGTGGTGCTTCAAAAGCAGTGTATAACATCTACACAGGTGACGAATCTTAAAATGAGCAAAATCCAACAAAAGTTGTTCCCGCAAGAAGCACTTCCACTAGAGAAGTGTACTTCCACTTCTCTAGTGGCACAGTGCCACTAGAGAATCGCAGAATTGTCAATTCTGAATAGTACACAACTATTTTTTTGCCAGGAGTCTTTGAAGAAATAAGAATAAGCATCCAGCGACTCAGGATCATTCTTCACCATGAAAACGCGAGCTCTCACAGATCAGACCGACCAATTCAACATTTGACCGGTGAAAACATCGAAGATAGGTCACTTGCCGTATAGACCTGATTTGGCACCCAATGATTTCTTTTAGTCTCCGTCCGTGCAGAATAAATAGTATGGTCAACGATTTTTGACACCAGAAGAAAGTTAGTCAAAATGAAGATTCATTTTTACTGACGCCTCAAAAAAAGCAGGCCAATTAGGCTTTGGTATAAGCATTCGAGAAATAAATTTCAATTTTTTTTCAAGATTACCAAATAAACTGTCCATTTGTAATGCAAGAATTGTTGTTAATCAGGAAGCGATAACAATCGCTCTGAAGAACAAATTCAAGAACATCATATTTACTAGCAAAGAAAGATTCTTAAAATCACTGACTGTAAAATTAACAATCGTAATGATATAACGTTTCATAAAACCAGAATGCAGCTAGTAATTTCTAAGCAATTGTACTACGATTTTCATCTTGCTTGGATTCCGGGACACTTCGGAATTTTCGGTAATGAATTAGATGATCAATTGGTTAACCTCGGAAGAATTTTGTACATACCCAAAAAAATGTTTTCAAATCCTCTAGATATTGCCAACTCAATCAAATCAAATATATCAGACAAATTTAATATCTCGCAGAAAATATTCTGTCTTACATCTTCACATAAATATATTCAAGAACATTTTTCAAACAAAGTTTGATTTTCCAATTTCGAATATAAAGATCATCGACATATATCCACAATTATTAGAATGAGAACAGGTCATTGTTGTACCAAACAACATTTATTCAGAAACGGAGTAGTAGACGACCCAATGGGTCTCTGTGGCAATATTCAGAATCTGAATCATATACTTTTTGAGTGACAAAATGTTGATATCGTCATTAATTTTAATACTGACCTGATTATGTTGAGGTATCATTCCTTTCTAAACATTAATTTAGTATATTTTTTGGGTTTTTTTGCTACGATTAAAAACTTAATAAAAAATATAAAAAATATCTATCCTTATGTAAATAAAGAATCACTGGATAAAAAACAAAAACAAAACGGAGACAAACTTCTCAGTGATTCTTTATTTATAATAAATTTGCCTAATGAACAAAAATTTAAAAGTACAAAAAGTTTTAAAATAAATACAAACTTTTAAACGTTAACGTTTCGGGAGGTCTTCTTCTCCCGTTTTCAAAACTACTAATTTTTTTTGCTGATAGTGACATACTACCAAAAATATCATGTAGGTGAAGTTTACTATGTGATTATTGTGTATTGAAATACTGAAACGTTTTTAATTGTATTCTATTCAATCGGGAACCAAACTGAATTTAAATTTACCGGAGGCATAGCAATACTGTTTTTTTTTAAATTTAAATTAATTATAGCGGCTTCTTTTAATCTTCTGTATTTTGTTACCGATTTTTTTAATACCGTTTTAGAATTATTCCAATTAATTTTATGTTCCGATTCCCATGCATGTTCGCAAATTTTAGATTCATTAAAATCACCCTTTCTAAGAAGGTTTTTATGTTCTTTTATTCCAACATCTAACGATCTAGATGTCTTACCTATTTAAAATTTGCCACATTCGCAGGGAATTTTATAAACCACATTCACTTATTCTGTTGTGTGTTGTTTGGTTTGGTTTTTGTCAGTATGGATCTATGAGTACTTTTTTTTTAAATTTCGCTTCTATGTTGTATTTATTTCCTACTCTTTTAATTGTGTCAGAAATACCGCATTATATATATATATATATATATATATATATATATATATATATATATATATATATATATATATATATATATTATATTATATATTATATATTATATTATATATTATATATTATATATTATATTATATATTAGTATTATCCAAATTGAATAATCAAACAATTATACTTTTATTATCATTTTAAAATTCCAATTACATTAATTTTAAAAAAATTGAGACAAGAAAAGAAAGAAAAATGGAATTACCCCCAATTTATTATGATCTTAAGGCTAATACATTTTAAAACAGCTTCCCTTAAAATTAACATAATTTAATTAAGCTGGATCCTTTCACATGAGAAGTCATAATTATTATCCTTTGTTTAACTCTAGATGTAATTGTGAACGTTTAACCTTATTTGTATTGTTCTACTAACTAAGCCCATTCACGTCAACAGCTCTAAGAATATCTAAACAGCTTTTATTCGAAAGTCAAGTTCGTATAATATGCTATGAAGTTTTAGGAGTTCTGTCTCGTCTATCTAGAACTTCTAAAGTTTGAGCTGGCAAATTGCCTCGCAGCAACGCCATACATTTAGAAGAAGAAGAAAATTTGATTTGTTGTGCTTTTTATTAGTTTCTATGGTTTCTGAACAACAAAAAATATTTTAAAAGCACCTCTTAAACACGGTTGAATATTTTTCGGTGTTTTCATTTTATAAACAATATCTTCTATAAAAAATACACGACAGGCGCCTTTCTTCTTTTCTTTCTTCCCGCCGCGGTGGGCTGATGGGTTAGTTGCCTGCCTGGCAATCCAAAGGTAGCTGATTCGATTCCAGCGCTCAGATGGGTGTTTTTCTTTAATTCTTCTGTCCGTCTTACTTCCTACACGCACACTTATATACACTCACATATACACACATACGTGCACACATATCCACACCTAAATGTCTGTGATTGTTTCTAGGCAAGAGTGTAAAATCCGACAACGAAGTACCCCTCAGTCACGCCAGTTAAAGGCTGGGTAAGGCCGGATGCCTTCTGAGAAGTGTTCAACGTTGGTCACTCGCCAGTCGCTAGGCTTCCTGATAGACTTATGGGTAGGCACATAACCAAGGGTAGATAGCCTGAGGGGGCTGCTGGCCTGGGTTTGTCGGTAGCTGATGACCGTGGTTCGGAACCCACGTTAAGCTGTAGGTCCAGTCGCTAAATAGCCTTAGATGCTGATGCGCCTCTAACCGTAAATCCTTTCCTTTCCTTTCTTTTCTTTCTTCCTCCGATGTAGTGAATTTAAGATTTTTTTACTTTCACGTTCAAAATAATGTAGGACTTATTAACTGTTATATTTTCGTTATTAATTCTAAACTGTGCATAAAATTCTAAGAAAAATATTATTTATATAAACTGAATTAAACCAATAAGCGTATGACGTAGTTTAAGAAAATTAGTGATTGCGTGTTCATCATTACCAACTTGTTTTGTTACTTGTACAGATTTATAGTGGGTTTTAGGATTAAATAAATAATCTGTACTATCATGATATACACAAAAATTATACTAGTTTACACTGTTTTTATACCACAGCTGAAAGTTGTTAATTATTATTTATTTGGGTAAGAGTTATCCAGAAAAAAATAATAAAACAATTCTGTCACGTCTGCTTTTAGAAATATTTATTAAATTGTAATAATAATAATTAAACTTAAAAATAGAAAAAAAATCTTAGTTTGAATAATAAAAAAAAATAAAAATAGCTAATTTTCGCCTTTTTTATAGTTTTTTTGGATCGGTTTCTTTTATAATGGACCAACAGTAATCCCCTAATATGTTTTCATCCCGAAATCCTTGATGTCATTCTTCGAAAATCTTTAAATCTTGGTGAAAACGTTTCCCTTATTCGTCATTCATATTTCCTAAGTTTTCGGGGAAAAAACTCAAATGCGAGTGTAGGAAATGAATCTTCAATGACATGTTCACTCCCATCTGTTAAACATTTTTCAATAAATCAGCAACAATATCATTATAATTTTCACTTTTTTTATTTCCCAAAAACTCTTAGATAAAAGATACATTAACAGATAAAAGGCTTTCAAACTGAGGATCTTTTCATAGTTGTAAATCTCTTATAAGGTCATTTAATTCGATTTGGTTAATTAAATGTGGAGTGTTTTCTTAAAGAGAGAAATCGTCAGAATCACTAGAAATCAATTTAACTTGAACATCACTTTTATTATCATCTTCAAGTACATTTTGACTCGGATTACCGGAACAAATTGGATATGGAAGATTCTTCGAATATAAAATTGGCTTAATAACAGACGGAATTTCGGCATATGCTCGTCTTATTTTTTGTATTATATTCCACTGTCTTTGAAACACAAAAGTAAGTCATTTTTATTATTACTAGGTTCTCTCCATAACATTGATAAAACAAATGGAAGGTATACGTTATCTCCTAATGACCACTGGAGTAAAACGATTCTACAACTTTTACAAAACACATGAGGCACCCATTTTTTATCTTGATTCGCAACAGGAAATCCAAAATAATGAAGATATGCACTTTTTAACGAATCTATAATGGGTTTTCTTTTTTCTTTAAATATAAACTGTCCACAAATGTAGCAAAAACGATCAGAACTTTGTCACACTTTCTATTCGACATTTTAATTCAATTTGAAACAAGATATTTGTTGTTTGAATCGAATAAATAAATATTAAACTGAGTCACCACGTAGGGTAGGTTAGGTTAGGTTAGGTTAGGTTAGGTAACCACCTAACTTAACCTAGGTAGGTTAGGTTCTGTGGCGTGATAGAATATTTCAACTAACACTTTTAGGTTTAAGGAAGATATGTTAAAACTTTTATATACATTTCTTTCGGGGTATATAAAAAAAAGTTAAAATTTGTATTTGTATAGTTAAAATTAGTAAAAATTTAAAAAACTAGTGTTATCATTTATATATTTTCGTATTTTAAGTATAAGAATAATTTCTCAATTCTGGAAAAGTTATATTACTTGACCATATTTGATAGCTGCTAAATTATTCTGTTGGAAATCCAAGACATCGAGATAATTAATTTATTGAAATTATGATTGTACAGTAAATAAGTTATAATTACTGTAAGGTAATTATGTTGTTTAACGCACTAATTCTGACAAATTGGTTGTTCGATTTTCGTCGATTTGTTTCGTTCGATTTGTCGACTGGCAGGGATAACTGTAAAGCATCAAATTCGGCGATATGACCAGCCGATTATAGCAAAAACAGATAAATTATGTCTGCGTGCACGAATGTTCTTATAATCAGCTCGTTTGAGTGTGCGCCGACGGTATTTTATACCGCCTTTTCCGAAATTTTATCGACCTTTTTTCGCCCGAGTTAGTCAGCTCTCTTTTTGTTTAAATTTATGGAGATGCTTTTGTACCCGAAGACGATGCACCGAAGCAGCGCACTCATTTGGCTCAAAACGCATTAAGCTGTAGGGATGGTCAATAAATACTAAAAATTAATGTTGTTTTTTCTTGGACCCAAATAATAACACTGGGGAACAATTTGAAAAATAATTTCTGTTGAGTTCGATATTTAAGCTGTTTTATACGTAAATTGACATGCTAATTCCAAAACTTTATTTAGTTTTTCTCTATCACGTCAAGTTTTTTCTCTACAGTTGTTGTCCATCCGACTAAGCTTGGCGAACCTTCTTCGACCTAGGAGTGGGGGCGTGAGTGACGTTGCGTTATCCAAAACTAGTCCGGTCAGTTACGCATGAGATCTGCGTATCTGCGATCAACATCTGTGTTGACCTTGTAATGGTCTGTTTCCTTCTTGGCCAGCAACGCGGGTATACCAAGTATCCCTGTTTTTTGTGCATGTGGGACAGCAGAGTTCGTGAGAAGCATTGGGTGCAATCGAACTGGCCGCCAAGATCTGACCTAAGACCTGGTGATCCAAACATTTTAAATCAGCCACTTGTCGACAGAAAAAACATTGTATGCCTTTGCATATAAAACTAGGTCTCATGAAGCAATTTGTTAAGGCTTTGTCAATTGAAGGAGACTGCTTTAAGTATATCATTTCGGCATTCCCTAGACTGTTATATGAAAAGATAAAGGCTGGTGTGTTTGATGGTCCACAGATTCGGCAACTCGTTAAAGATGAAAATTTCACTGAAACAATGACCGATCTTGAAAGGAATGCTTGGTTAGTTTTTAAAAATATTGTTAAAGACTTTCTTGGAAATACACGAGCCCCGAATTACATCGAAATTGTTCAACAACTCTTGGAGAGCTTTAAAAAGCTTGGTTTCAACATGAGCATCAAACTGCATTTCTTACATAGTCATCTTGCTAACTTCCCAGAAAATCTTGGTATTGTTAGTGATGAACAGGGCGAGCGATTCCACCAAGATCTAAAGGTTATGGAAGCGCGGTATCAAGGTAGATGGGATGTCAGTATGATGGCTGACTACTGTTGGAGCATCAAGCGAGAATGTCCACAAACTGAACACTCCAGGAAAAGCTATAAGAAGAAATTTTTACCATAATATCTTTTATTTATTTTTTGTATAAACACAATTTAACTTTTAATAATATGTTACCCTCTGTATGAATAAAATATTCTAATCTATTTGGTCAGATCTCACCTTATTTCCTTTCGTATGTACACTTTTAAGGTAAAGTGAGGGGTATGCTATAGCTTAAGAACTTGACGTGATAGAGAAAAACTGTAAATATTTTTGAATTCAGAGATGAAAAATTAATCAAAAACAAGTCACAGATCCAAATCAACAAAATTGCTGTCCCCCAGTGTAATTTACCTCTAGTCCATGTACAAATTTATAATTGATATGTGTCTCGAAAAACAAATTTTAATAAGCAAAAATATGAACTTTTAAGAAAATTAAAAAAAAAACGTGATCTCGTATTATCTTGTTCAAAATTTACATTTACTATCCCATTAAAGTAGGGCAGAATATACTGAGCTCTGTATATACTGGTATATATAGGACTCCATTACTTTTTAAATATTAGGTTTGGTTTTTAAATATTGGGTTAAATATTAGAATTTTTTCCCACTCTATAGTTATTTTAAAGCGGCATCTGTTAGCTCTATCACGAGGTATAATATGCGAACCAATTGTGAATATAACCTGAGAAAACAGTTACAGACGCGATGTCGTTTGAAAAGCAATATTTGAGGCACTGCCTTCTTTTCGCTAAAAAATGCTGATAAAACTCTGGATTATGGTTTGTACGGTTTTGGGAGATCATGCTGTTTCATACAGTACTTCTAGGTAGTTTTATTAGCAATTCCAAACTGAAAATTTTGACTTAAATGAACAGAGCGTTTGAGTGAGTTAGAATAAGTGGAGGATGAAGAATTGGAAACACTGCTGGAAGAAAATTCTTAGTATTATCTGAATGATTGTGGAGTGTTCATATATTTTTTTTTTGGGTTTTTTCGCCACGATCTTAAATTTAATAATCAAATTTATTCCTTGTTAAAGGTTAGCTATAGATAAAATAAAAAATTAAATCTATTAAAATATTACCATCAGATAAAGGTAATGCCACAGTTATTCTGGACACTACAGAATATAATAACAAAATGAAAAGTTTAATTGAGGAGGGTCACTGGAAATTACACTAAAATACCTATGGATCCTACCTTAAAAATAGAGAAACAAATTTACATACATTAAATAAACACAAACACGAATTTACAGATCTAGAAAGATCGCAACTTACACCACATTATAGTAAACCATCTCATTTCTGTGGTCTACCAAAAATACACAAAACTAATAAACCACTTCGCTCTATAGTTAGTAGTATAGATTCCCCATGTTATAAACTAGCAAAGTTTTTATTAAACACTTTAAAGCTACTTTCGGGTAAAACACATTCATGTATTAAAAAATAAATCAGATTTTTTAGATAAAATTTTCAACGTTAAAATTACAAACCAAAGTTTAATAGTTAGTTTTGACCCGGTGAGTTTATTTACTAATGTACCAGTTAATAAATCACTTTTATTAATTAAGAAAGAGATTAGAACATGACACAACATTAAAAGACCGCACTAAACTAAACATAAATACAATTTTGGAATTATTACCTCTATGTTTAAAAACCACATATTTTCAATTAGAAAATGATTATTATCAACAAAATTCGTAAAGGTAATGGGTTCTTCTCTTTCTCCTTTGATGAGTAATATCTTTATGAAGGAACTCGGGAATGACATATTTAGTAAATCTCATAAAAAACCAATAATATGCTTTATAAATGTGACAAATTTAATATAGGTGAGACATCTAGACCGTTAGATGTTAGAATAAAAGAACATAAAAACCTTCTTAAAAGGGCGATTTTAATAAATCTAGAATTTGTCAACACGCATGGGAATCGGGACATTATATCAATTGGAATAATTCCAAAACGGTATTAAAATAATCGATAAAAAATATAGAAGATTAAAATAAACTTAAATAAAAAAAAAAAATTCAATTCAATATTGTTCCCGATTCTAAAGAATACAATTAGAAACGTTCAAGTATTTCAATACACAATAATCACACGGTAAACCTAACCTATATATTCTTTTGGTAATATGTCACTGTCATTAAAACTATTATTGTCGATGTATCAAGATCATTCATATATACACAACATATATATTTACCCAGTGATTCTTTATTTACATAAGAACAGATATCTTTGGTATTTTTTTGAGTTTTAGATCATGGCGAAAAACCAAAAAAAAAGAAAATTCTTATCTTACACTGTTGGAGCTCGAGCAGGAGTTCGGAGCAATACCGTAACTCATTTCTAAATGTTTATATGAGCTAGAAAAAATTCAAAAGGAGAGTCGTTGGGTCCCCAATGAACTAGCAATTCATAATAAGAGTAAACACTTGTATGTTGTTGTTTAATTGCTCTCCAGGTTCAAGGAAAAGTACACGGACACTCACCATATTACCTGTTTTTGTAAAATGCGACTAAAATGCGACGAAAAAATCGTTGGAAAATTCGTCACTATTTTTTTTTCATCATTTCTTATTTAGAGGATATTTCTTAGTTACTATTGGTAACAAATATTAAAGAAACTTTGATTGCACTGTAATAGGATGATAACGTACTAGCTCTATACTATGAAATGGATCAAAAATGTCGAAAACTATCTATATAAAGGTTATAAAGAAATAAAATTTTATTAAAAGATAAGAATTCCTGGCTGATTAGGTTTTATATCGTTCCGAGGCCCACACAAATCCTCCAATCGAATGAAAAAACATAAAAATCATTTTATGGTCGTTGTTACCTAAACCAGCCAAATAATAAAAACCTCGTATAAGTCAAACGGGCCGCGTACACGAACCTCCCACATTAATAAACAACTTACGGACTCACAACAAAAAGTAATTAAAAGAAAGGTACGTGGCGAATTGATCAAATTCCGATCGGCTAGAAAAAGCCGATTTGAATATCGATTTCGCTATCGATAACAAAATAAGTAAATGAAGGGTCATATCTAAAAATATTAAAAGTTGTATGATTTTGTAATCCAGACTCTGTCTTATTTTCTTTTTCGTTTGTAATATAATTTGTATAAGATCAAAAAGTACGGTAAGTAAGACTTGTTTTCGAAATTTGTATGTTTTATGCATCGATACAACATTTTTGTTGTATCTGTACACTTGTTTATTTATGTCTTGTGATGTAGGGATTTTCTGCATTTCTTGTGGACGATATTGAATAAGAGGAACGAAATACCTAAACCCTGTGACTCTCTTACTGCTGATGTCATTTTACTACTGGTATTTTTTAGAGATAATAAAGTTAGTTTAACTAATTTTGCGACACATCTCATGCACCTCTCTAGTAGTCTTACGAAAATCTATATGGTGAAACTTCGTGTTGTATTCGTAAGTTACTTAAGGGAGACGTCCGTTGGTTGGGACGGTACTATTTCTCAATTTTTTTCCACTATCGATACCAATCAGTGGCTGCTCGTGGGTTTTTAAAGTGGGAGGGCGTAGAAAAATAGTGCTGCTGGCGATTTTTTTTTGCTTTCCCCTTCCTCCTTTTTACTTTTTGTGCTATTGAAACCTTATACAGGAGGTTAACAAGGAAAATGAGTTAAAGGAAAGAAACTGAATGGAAATAAAATATGAGGTTTTACTCTCAGAAATTGTTTAATGTGCTAAATGCTGGAGGGGCGGCTTCTCAACGCCCTCCTTCACAAGCCGCCACTGACACCAATGTTTTTACTGTCAAGTCGTTTATTCATAACGAGCAAAGTTTTCATAGGAGTAAGATTTGCTAGCTCGTATTCCTTTTGTATGAGCCGAAGCAAGCCAACAAATTTATGAAAATTTTCCATAAGTGAGACAAGTTCATTTTTTTCATGGGTAGAAAAAGGTGGATATAACGTTTGTACCATGTCTCTTTTGCAGTCCTGAATGAATTTCGGACATATCTTGCATAGGGAAAAAGTTTTCATGTTATTTCAAAATATACATGATGTACGTAACTTGGGACAGTTGAGTCACGTAGGTTGGAATACTACGTGTTCTCATATTTTCTCGAATCTTCTAGAATATTCCATCGAATTATATCGAATTTTCTAGAATTTTCTAGAACATTCTAGAATATTCTATAAAATTCTATCAGAAGAATTACATGGAGCATTCTAGAATATTTAGGATCAATGACATTCGAAATCTTTCGAGTATATTCCAAAATCGTAAACAAATCGAAGCTTCGAGATGTTCTAGCCCTACCACTGGACACTTCTTCACGGCCAGCTGGGGGTATATAAGAAGCCTCACTTCCATTCTGACGCCAGTTCAGTTTTTGCCAGTGAAGAAGTAAAAACAAAGAACAATTAAGAAAAAGTAGAAAAGTGGTAAAACAAAAATAAAACTGAAAGGTAGTTTCAGAACAGAGCGTAAAAATGACAAGCCGTAAAGCAAGAACAACTGTTCATGGTGTTTCTGATTTTGACTCATTACTTTGAGCGCTGGAAGATATCAAAATCGAAAAGAAGGGTATCAGACTCACTGCTCGTGCCTACAAATTGATCAAATCTAGTTTCTCGCACATTATCGCAAAATTGGATAAAGAAGTTCCAGACTTTTCTTATGAAAAGTTGATGGTTATCGTTCGCCGTATTGCGTCATATTCGACGCCAAAGATGGTACGACATTTTTGTATTCATTTTAATTGCAAATTTTTCATATTCTTCAATGACGAACAAGAAGAAATTTTGGTCGAATATCTTGTGCGATGCTGTCATATCTATTACGGCTTAAGCATAACTGAATTGAAACAATTAGCCTACGAATTTGCGCGCAAACTGAATATCGGATACCCAGCATCATGGGATACTGGTGAAATGGCTGGACAATCTTGGTACTATGGCTTCATGCTGTGGTACAAAAAACTTTCATTGCGCACATACGAACAAACAAGTCTCAATCGGATCAGGAAAATGTCGATCCGTTTTTGATCATTTAAGTGTGCTTTTCAATTTGTATCATTTTGATACTCAATCATCATTGACATTGAATCATTTTGACTCACGGAAAAGTCATATTGTTAAAAGGCACGAAAAAATTAGGTCAAGGTGCTATACAAGAACGTGACACTATGGTAACTATGCCGGTTGTCGTAAATGCCGCCGGAAATTCTATGCCGTCTTTCTTTATTTTTCCCAAAAAAGAATATGCAAAGCTGTTTGATGGTTAATGCCTCATCAGGATGAATCTGCAATCTGCAATGAATCTGGTTGGATGCAACAGAACGAATTTCTCAAATATATGAAGCATTTTATCAAGCACAGCCACTCATCGACATACAAACCGAAACTGCTTCTTCTTGATAGTCATACGTCTCACTTATCTATTGAAGCAATAGACTTGGCATTGGAAAACGGCTTTTATATACTTTCTTTTCCACCTCATTGTTCTCACAAAATGCAACCATTGAATAATAATAATAAATGTCTTTATTACTCAATCAAATGTTAAAGGATAGGGCGAAGTCTAGCTCGACGAGCCACTCATACTCAACCCGTATCCAAAAACCAATTACAATACATAATACTGACTTACATAATGTATATAAACATAAACTAATATTCTGTAGGCAAAAAAATATAAATAATAACAACCTATATACGAAACTAAAACATAGAAACAAAACAAGTAATAACAACTAACAAATAACAAGGAAAATAACTAAAAAGATTCATCAATGAAAAAAAAAGAAGATAATCATAAAATAACATACAAGGCTCTATCTCTGCGCTGATAGCAGATATTCCCTAAATTTAAATCTGATGTGCTTTCTGTAGAACATTACGTGACATCTCAAATCTCTAATTGGAGAGTTAAACAATTTAGCAGCATTGTAGCTGAAGGAACGATGAAACATGGCTGTGTTATAACGTGGTATCGCAAGAAGGGCACTGTGACGAAGGTAAGAATAATGAATAATTCGGCGAAAACCCATTCTACTCCTAAGGTAAAGTGGAGAGAACGTAATCATTAAACGTTCAATACTCGACAGTAAGCTATACCTAAATAAAGAGTCCATCCTTAACCACCCCAAATCAGCTATTTTACCCGAAACATGATCATGCTTGCGCAAACCACATACAAAGCGACAACAAGAATTTTATATCTTCTGGAGACGGTAACGGGTTACTACATCCAAGCAAGGGAAATACACAGTGATACAGTAACGCAATTTCGATATTACAAGACTTTCACATAGTGCTTTTTTCATGTTAAAGGATAGTACATCTCTAGCAGAGTACAAAAGTTTTAGACTAGCATAACTTTGTCTTGTCAAATAAGTTATATGTTCACAAAAGCGTAACCTTTCGTCAACAACAAAACCTAAAATTTTTGCGCAGTTTACAATCTGGATTTTTTGCTAATTAATGTACAGTTTTATTTGAGAACATAGAAACTGCCTTTTCTTATTTGAGCTAAAAATAATAGCTTTAGATTTGGTAGGGTTCAAATGTAGGCAATGATTTGCAGCGAATGCAGAAATGTTGCAAAGATCTTCATTAATGGTCTTGGCCACACGCTCATAATCATCGCACACGAACTCCTTGTACAGCTGTGTGTCATCCGCAAAAAATGTGAATTTACTATTTGCAATAACTGCATGTAAATCGAAGGTGTAAATTAAGAAAAGCAACAGACCCAATACGGATCTTTGAGGTACACCAGAACTTGTATTCAAGCTTGAAGATAACAGGTTATTTAAAAATGTCCTCTAAGCACGATTGCTCAAGTACATATGAAGAAAGTTAAGTGATGTTTCGTCAAAGCCAAGATATCCACATTTAGCAATCAATAGAGCATGATTAACTGTATCAAATGCCTTACTAAAATCCAACAAAACAAGAGTGGTCACTTTTCCATCATCCATAGAACGACAAAAACATCATCACATAGAGAAAGCAAGGAAGCTTCCGTACTGTAGCCCTTTCTAAAACCAAATTGAGTAGCAGGAAGTATATTAATATTAGTTAAATACTCATTAATTTGGTTATACACAGCCCTCTCCAGAATCTTAGACAAAGTCGGCAACAAGCTTATTGGGATCTTAAGGGATCTTATACAAGTCTATATTAAATTCATCCATGTTAAAATTTCTGAAATCCCGATAAACAACGAATTTTTGCAGCTCTTTTTGAAATTTAATGCATAACTCACAGAAAACCATATGATGATCTGATATATGGTCAACATTCTTAGTTCCGATACCCTTATATATCTCCGGAGTACTTACAAAAATGGGATGAATCAATGTCTCTGAATGGTTTGTAATACGTGTAGGCTCATTGATCAGTTGTTCTAGTCCATAAGAACCCAAACACATGCTAACTTTGTTGTTGTAATTAAAAAAGTTAACGTTCATATCACCGATAAGCAGTATGTTGTTATATGAGGACGATAGAAATGACAGCACACTATCAAGGTAACCTATAGTTCGATCGATATGGGCCTTCGGTGGACGATAAATAACACCTAGTACCAATATAGTATGCCCTAAAGAAATTTTTAACCACATATCCTCTAAACAGACACTCTGCTCATGCAAATCCTGAGCAAATTGAAGTACTTCACATTTATAGTTGCTCCTCACGAAAACTCCCACGCCGCCCCAATGACCATCTCTATCCCTGCGATAAAATCTAAACTCAGGTATGTTTATCGAATCATTCATAATCTTTGACGACAGCCATGTTTCAGTTACAGCAAAAATATTAAAGAAGTTTTCCGCAATCAGAGCTGACAGCTCAGCAAAATTATTCAAAATGGATCTAACATTCAAATTACCAATTTTTATTGAGCCAAAATCATTCGCCATAATTAATTTTATCCTTTAAACTAGATTCATAATGTAAGTAAATTGGACACGTTTTACTACTTGCAGAGGTAAAAATATAATGTTGGAAAGGCATTGGATATTCCTGACACATTGTAGCGTTCACAAATTCTTGATCGCTGCTGGTAAGATAATTTCGGGCGAATTGTAAGGGAAAGAGCTCCTGTATCGTTTAGAACAAGGCCAATACTGTTAACTCCAAATCTCCAGGTGAGCGGACGTTTTCGCACCTGACCCTTCCGACAGAGGTAGGTAGGTTTGCTGGCCCAGCAATGCTTAGGCTTATTTTTTTTGATATTCTTGTAGAGGGTTTTACGACTCGGCATCAGATAATCCGGTCAACCAGAGACCAGGCCATTGAAGGACCACTTATTTCAGAGCCCGACCATTGCGGAAACTATACACTTTTTAGGGCCACTTGGCACAGAACCGGATAGTCAGGTTCCAGACTATTTCGGGACCTCCATAGGAATACCGAATTGCCCGTATTTGTTGCGTATAATTGCCGAACAATCAGGAAATAAGGCTAGACAAATGCACTTTTACTATATTTTCGTATACAGATAAAGATCTCAGTTACCATTTTTTTTAAATACACTTTTATTATATTTTCGTATGGAGATAAAGATCCACATTACTATTTTTAAATTATCTATTTGCCGTTTGATCCTATTTGATTTCCCTTAAGTAATATTTTTGTATTTACTATTGTCTGAATAGAGTTAGTAATCTCTAATTTATAAGTACAGGAACATAGAGACGAGCTCGTGTAGTTTTAAGCAATTTATTTAGTTTTTGATTTTCTACGGTAAGGTTTAGCGAACCACCTTCCCTAAACCTTCTAGTGTTTTTTATTTTATAGTTTTATTATTTCTATCTTTTAATGTGCTTTTTGTCGTTTTTTTTTGTGTGCTTTTGTGAATTAAGAGTATAAAATCAAGTAAACAGTTTTCTTTAAGATAGACCCCTTCCCGGTTCCAGGGCCTTTTCTAATATCAGATACATTAACGAACTGGGTGGCGCCTTTTTGTCGCGCAGCTTCATCATATCTAGGACCTTCCTCCCGGTGCTTCCGGCGAATAGCTGCCGTCGCTGTGATCAATATTTTTTATTTGCTCTACAAAAGTAAATGGTCACAACATCCCTGAACTCGTTTGCAAAACTCTGGATTTAGCCTTGACTCCAAAGAACATCATCTGACTTTTCGAAAACGGGTATCTTTTTATTCAATCAAAACGTTTTTTCTGAATTTAATTTTGTTCAGGTCGAAATAACTAGTCAAATGTATATTGAGTACATTTACATCACATCTTGCAGTTGAAGACCTTCCGTTACGAGATTCATCTTCAATAGAGACTCGGAACCACTTGAAATCCTTGCCAAAATTCTGTTTCCATAAGCCTGTTGAAGTTTTTCAAAGTTTCGGTTGCACTGTGTTCAAGTCTGAAACAAAACATCATTGCCCCTCGTTGCTCGAAATTTGTTGTCATTCATTTTCAGAATGCACTAGAAATATACCGTTTACGAGAAGAATTGCTACGAACCACCAAGTGGCTCTAAGGACTTCAAACTCGTACCAAAGATGCATGAAATGTCGACCTACCAAACAGTGCTGTCAGATCGAATGCTACGCCACCCGTCTCCTTATTTTCTTTGTACATCTCGTACATTCAACAATGATATTTCTCTTTAGTCTGTATAGTCCTGTTTATTATATTTCTTGTATTATATTTCTTGTAATAACAATAATGTTATCTCTTCTATGGTTTATATTGTCTTGATTTGTTCGTGGAGCCTGATTGCCATGTTTTCTCCTGCATTCTTTAGTAGCTCTTCGTTTATTGCGTCTTTACCAGATGCTTTGAGGTTCTTGAGCTCTTGAACTTTTCATTTATCTTCTTGCAAAGTATGTTGTTCGATGTTTAAAGCACATAAAACTGTGAATCCATATCGTTTGACCTTTCTTTGTTTTGTATGTTGCTTAATTCTGTCTTAAACTAGACTGACTAGTGTTTTAATGTTACTTTCATATTCCCCTGTTTCCAGTGGTGGTTAGTGAGGGAAAAACAAGTGGGGCACGTATAACCCAATTTTGGAATGGGGATAAGGAAATGCGTCGCAACCAAAAAATTTACATTTCTTAGTATCATACACACACTTTGCTGTGTAGAAATTCGTCTGTAACTATCAGTCATCAAATTTTCAAATAGGTACCTAGATAATAAAATTATAAAATAATAAAATTATACCTAGATAATAAAACTCACCATAGGACCATGACCATGACCATTAAATCTGATTGTAGTTGAAGTCCATCCTGTTAAATTTCTGAGCGGCAAAGTGGTCGATGACTTGATCAAAAGCATTTGAAATTGACTTCACAAGTTTTTTTCAATAGATAGCATCGTTAACGTCTCAGCTGTTCGTGGTCTATAGTGTTTCTTAGAAATGTTTTGATTCGTTTGAGATTTTTTTGAGTTTCAAATTTTCAAATTTGTTGAGTTTCAAATAAATTTCCAACAGTTAGGTATACATCGAAACTAAAATGTTCATGAACCTGTATGGTTAAGGTCTCACAGATTTCCTTGCATATCCTGATGTTCGGATTGGGATCCTCCTAATTTCCGTTTCTTTCTGCGATTCACTATGATCGTTGTTCTTCACCAGTTAAGTTACCAAATTTTTGATTAATTTATATTTCTATATTTTCTCTAATATTCTGAATGGCTGTGGAAAAAGTTACCCAATTCTTCTTAACTTTAAGTGTATCTAGTTGTCTGCTTTGCAATTGATCGAAGATAATGTCGCAGTGAGGCATTATTTTATTGAAGAAAAACAACCCAAATTTAAAATTATCATCCGCCAAATAATTTATTAAATCCTGAGCTTGATTAATAGAATTTTTATCCGACTCGGCGTCAATAATTTTTTCAAGGCATGTTTCCAATTCTTCTTTGTAAATGTAAATAGTATTCACACAGTTAGACGTAAAGTTCCATCTGGTAGGGGCCACACGGGGTAGACGCTTTTTCACAACGCTGTCCAGAACAATTGTCCTTTTAGATGATCGAGAAAGGAAAGCGGGAAATGCAGACAGATTTGCAAAAAAAAACCTTTACACCTTTTTCTATTGTACAACACTTTTCAATTATTAAATTTAATTAGTGAGCATAGCAGTGAATATACTGTGTATTCTTATAAACATTTTTTTCATCATGGAAACACTTGGGCTATGAGTTTTTTTAGTTTTTTTGTCTATTCCTAACTCGCTTAGCACCGTCAGAATTTCGTTTGCAATTCCATCTACTGTGTGATTTTTTGGTATTAAATAGCCCTAGATTCTCTTGTAAATTTCGCAATTTTTAACATATCTGATTATAAAAACGGTTATTTTTATCAGCCTGTATGGCAACATATTATGCAGTGTATATTTCGTTTTTTAATAAATCGCGACAAACATGCAACATTGAATCCAGTAATTCGTTCTGAATATGTTTGGAGATGCCTAGAAGTAATTTATTTTTAGAGTATTTAAGCTTTAAGTTTTAGAGTATTTAAGCTTTATGAGAAAATACTGTCTATTTTGGTATATTAAAATACCATCAAATTTACTACCTCTCTCAAAATGCCAGGATTTTCTGAAGTGCAGGTTTCGTTATTCCCACGTAAGGCAAGTTTAAATGCCCTACAGAATTTTATACCGTCCATTAACTTATACAATATGTAACGATATGCAAATGATAACGATTGCTATCAACAGTTTTATTGTGCTTTTTAATAGAGTAGTGCGATGTGCACTACTGAGTTGAGAACGAATGTCTGTCTTCCCCAATATACTAATTTCTAGCTCATTTTTCAAATGTTTTTGTGAAATAGAATGCGATTTTACCTTTGTATTTAAATGTTTCAAATCATTAACACTATGTTTAATCCAACCAAGATCAAAATCACCCACACTCACTAGTTTTCCGACTTGTGCCAAAATGCACGGAAAACAATAACATTTATTTGTTGTCTCTCATCCACATAACCACGAATACTTCTCATACACGATTTTATTGAATGTGTGTTTTTGGGTAATATTAACTTGGCTCGGTTTGCAGATTCGGTGTCGCCGTCCAAGATTTTTTATGACATTTCAGTCCTCAAATGTTAATGTGATATTATTTCTGTTCATATATTGCACTGAATTCATCTTCACTATTGTAATCGTTCAACAGATTCACTTTGCAACCACTCGAAAAGTCGAAGAGCACGATGGCGAAATACACCTGACTAATGAGAATGGAGCAGCCCCCAAGATATGACGTTATATTGCGTTTAATGTCCGGGTTACTAGCAAAGCAATGCATTGCTGTCTTTGTATTTTGCACGCGATAGCAAAGAAAACACTACCGGTACAAACTTGTCTGTTCCTAAAGCACGTGTGCTTTAATCGTGCGATTTGGCAGCCGGCGACCTTTTTCGTTTAGTTTGAAGTAAATAAAACAACAAAAATATACTTACATGAAATGAAATGACAAGAGATGGCGTTACTGTGCGCAACGTCCACTAGTTCACTCACTTCACTCCTCGTATTTTTCGGTATAATATTAGGTAATATTTGGCTTATTTCGGGGGGGGGGGGGGGGGGGTTGAACCCCCAAAACCCCCACTTTGATACTCATGTTGCAATCAAGCTTTTTAAAGCTCTCCAAGAGTTGTTGAACAATTTCGATGTAATTCGGGGCTCGTGTATTTCCAAGAAAGTCTTTAGCAATATTTTTAAAAGCCAACCAAGCATTCCTTTCAAGTTCAGTCATTGTTTCAGTGAAATTTTCATCTTTAACGAGTTGTCGAATCTGTGGACCATCAAACACACCAGCTTTTATCTTTATATGACAGGCTAGGGAATGCCGAAATGATATACTTAAAGCAGTCTCCTTCAATTGACAAAGCCTTAACAAATTTCTTCATGAGACCTAGTTTTATATGCAAAGGCGGAAATACAATGTTTTTTCTGTCGACAAGTGGCTGATTTAAAATATTTGGATCACTAGATCTTAGATCAGATCTTGGCGGCCAGTTCGATTGCACCCAATGCTTCTCACGAGCTCTGCTGTCCCACATGTACAAAAAACAGGGATACTTGGTATACCCGCGTTGCTGGCCAAGAAGGAAACAGGCCATTTTAAGGTCAACACAGATGATCCATTGGTGTATGTTATATTGCAACAAGTCAATAACTTTCTTTATGTCGCCATATTCTTCACGCAAAGAAATTGAATGACCTATTGGGACTGAACCGTATAAATTTCCATTACGTAGGAGAACACACTTCAAGCTACGCTTTGAGCTATCTATAAACAATCGCCATTCAGTCGCGTTATAGTTAGAAATGACCAATTCTTTCATTAAACCTTCTACGGTCTGGCAATATGCAAATCAGTCATTATTTCTGAAGTACTGCCTAAATTCACTTTCTCTGGATCGATAGTAAGTGACTTTAGCTCCTTTGTCAAGCAAATTTTTTTCGTGCAGTCTTGATGCTAAAAATTCCGATGCTTTTTTGGATAGTCCCAAATCTTGTACTAAATCGTTTAATTCATGTTGATTGAATCCTTTACGAACAGAATCATTGGAAACTTTGAATTCTTTGTCGGTGGAGTTACTTCGATCTTCACTTGATTCATATTCTTGTATTTCTAAAGAAGGTAATTCTTGAAAAACTGGCACTGGAATTTCAGCTGAATGAGGCACAGGGCGTTTAGCTAACGGTAAACTAGGGTACTCAATTTTATGTTTGTTTTTCTTTTTGAATCCTGATATTTTTACTATGCAAAAGTAGCAATCACTTAAGTGATCTTTGGGCTCTCGCCAAACCATTGGTAAACCAAACGAAACGTGTTTTCTTCGTCCACATTCGTAAACTCTCTACACACTGCTTGCACACTTTATGAGGGGCCCATGATTTATCTTGGTCACCTATTTTCTCTTTAAAATAAGCAAAATAGGCTTGCCGGACAAATGTACTAATATTAGTCCGTTGAATGGGGATGGTAAAACTGCCACATATATAACAAAATGAATCAGGGCTGTTTAAGCACTTACGACGAGAACTACCAGAGGCAGACATAACGAAAATCTGTAGTTGTGTATGTATACTTTGACTATACTATACTATATCAGAGCGACACAGAACCGCGTACTTTAGCATCTCATGCGTAACTGACCGAACTAGTTTTGGATGACGCAACGTCACTCACGCCTCCACTCCTAGGTCGAAGAAGGTTCGCCGGTAGGAGAGCAGTAGTGACTTCTGTGATTCGCCAAGCTTAGTCAGATGCGCAACAACTGTAGAGAAAAAACTTGACGTGATAGAAAAAAAACTAAATAAAGTTTTGGAATTAGCATGTCAATTTACGTATAAAATAGCTTAAATATCGAACTCAACAGAAATTATTTTTCAAATTGTTCCCCAGTGTTATCAATAAAAGTTTTTTGAAATCAACACAAATTCCGTATTTTATTCAAGATTTTAAAAAAAGCTCTTTTTAAAAGACCCTTTAGGTAATTTTCATCTGAAAGAAGAAATGATAATGACAAATATCAGATAAAGGTTTTCTCTACGAAGAAAGTTGTATAAATAACGAGTGTCGCTGAAACAGTAGAAAACAAGACAAAGACAACGCTAACTAATCGAATCCCTGTTGAAATTGAAGAATTGCCCTCCTATTCGGCTAATTGCTTCACAAACATTTTTATATCCCGCTAATTCGTTGATTGCTCCACGGTTGTTTATTGAGGAAGCTATTCGGTGCGATGTATTCAATAAATTGCTAACGAAATAGGTTTCATTAAGCCATAATAAATTCACATCGTTTAGCTGGTTGGAACGAAATCTATTGAATACGTAATCTACCATATATTGTCGGTTTTCTTCTCATAATTATAGCATGTCTGGCAAATAATAAAACTAATCGAAAAATTGTTGAGGAAAAAAATACCTTATTATTCTTGAAATACAGTTAAATTACAGATGATCGTCCTTTCCTCTTATTAGGGCGTAAGAAAAGTATTTACGTTTTTGAGGTACATTGTTAAAGATCGGATTATATGCAACTAAAAACCTTAAGAACATGCGCATATATATGCACATATTTTTTTAAATTTATGCAGGATATATGCAAAGAATCCGTAAATATGCAGTGAATATGCAACTAAATTTTGATTTCCTAAATTACATTTTCATTTAATTAGGTGATTGAGTATTGAATAAAGATAAATTCAAGTTATAATATAATATACTTTATTAATTCAGTTAACACCTAATACAATGTTTTATATGAAACTTATACTAAATATTACTATTAACTCGAAAAATTATAAAACGCACTAGTTATAATGTGTGCTTCAAGGTTCTGAACTAGAAAATTGTGGCGTCTATCACTAAGGAAATGTTTATACAAAGAAAACGATCTTTCTACATCTACTGATGTTATAGGGCAAAATTTTAATTTCGGAACTAACGCAGGCTCAATAGCTAAATTATTTACAGTTTTCCCTGACATTATGTCTACGACCTGCCTTAAAATCTTGAAACCTGTGTTTTTTTCTATCAAATTTTCTAATTTTGCCACTACTGTTTTCCCTACCTCACCTCGTATATTTTTGCAATTTTGTACACATGTCTCTATTATATCCATCGACTCTGGTAAACTTGTACACGATTCCTCTAGTTGCAAAATACTGTCTGCTATAAATACATAGTTACACTTAATATGCATTAACTGTTGTTCCACTACAGTACTTTGAAATATTTCTTTCGATTTTTGGATGCACTGTGAATCATCACCAGACATTTGTGAGATTAAGTCCTTCAATTTTTGAAAATTATCTGCATAAAATAATGCCGCACAAATCCAGGTGCCCCATCTGGCCACGACAGGCTCAGGTGGTAATGGTACTCCGGACAAATTCTCTTTGTAAAACTGCACTCGCAATGGGGCCTTTATGAATATCTTTTTGACATTTGCTATTAGGTCATTGACCAACGGAAAAGAAACTCTAATAGTTTCCGTAACCCTATTTAATCCGTGAGCTAGACAAGTTACATGAATCAAATTTTCATAAAATATTTTTAAATTCTTTCTTGCCTTTATCATATACGGCGCAGCATCGGACAACAGGACAAGAATTTTATCTGTAGGAACTGAGTTCGGCAAAAAGAAATGTGTTAAGGTTTCTTGAATAAAACGTGTAACTGTAAGATTGTTTGTTTTTTCCACTTCTTTTACAGCTATAAGGTAAGCTTTTCCAGGTTCTTCTTTTGTGAGTTTTCCTATCATTAAATTAACTATGTAACGACCACACGAATCAGTTGTTTCGTCGACAACAATATACATATAGTTACCTCCAATTTCTTCTTTTATTTCATCTATCACGGTAACAAATACCTTTCCAACGACATTTTTTCTTAATGTTGATTCATCTGGAGCATTAAATTTTGTATATTTTTGCAGAAAGGCCTTAACTTGCGGGTTGGTTAACTTGTTTAAAGGAATATTAGCAGCCAAGAACGTTTTACATAGATCTACGTTTAATTCTGACTGGTCATGGTTTCCGTTTTTAAAAATCTCAAATGACTGCTTCAGCGTTGACTGTATGGGTCCAGACTTCTTCATGTTTCTAACCTTAGCTACGTGAGACGGCGTCTTAACATGTTGGTCCATTTGAAATTTCTTTGAGCAGGAAACAATTTTTGAACAAGATTTGCAAAAAACCTGGTTGCCGTCCAAAGCAAGTTCTGGGTAAGGCTTAATCCAAGAAGTACATAATATTTTCGACATAATCACTGCTTTCACTTTCACTTTGTTTGCACTTACTAACTGCACAATAATAACTGCGATTACAACAAACGACAATCTATATAATACTAACAAACAACAAAGTTTACAGAATAAATATAAGTTAAGTCACTAGGTGTCGGTACTTCGAGCAACGAATTTAGACTGGGACTGGTTGTCTGTAAACTTTGCAAACAGTAACAAATATGAGAAAATAAATAAAAATAAAAGTTTTTGTACTTATTTTATTTTATTGCCCCATTAGGGAAAACCCAATCTGCAGACCGGGACCGCCCAGACACGGCGTCGTGCGACCATAAAACGTAAGAAAAGAACACAGAAATCCCAAAACATGCTTAGATACGCAATAGTTCCTAAAATATGCATTTTTCCTTTAAAATCACAAAATATGCAGAATTTGCATATATATGTAAAATGCATAAAATCCGGTCTTTAGTTATAACAGTTATAAAACAATCAATTCAACCCTTTACACAAAAAAATACAGCATATAAGTCTATGATCCACCGAACTTTCACAATTCCATTATCCGAAAATAATCGAAAAATAGCACTGCAAAAAATAAAACTAATAAACACAAAATAATGACTTCAATGAAAAAAAAATTAGTTACTTAATAAACAAAAACGAAAACAATTATTAATTCATCAAGTATACCCAAAAATAAAACAAACAAATGATAAAAAATACTCTAGTTTATATATTTCGGGCCAATTTCAGAACAAATAGCTCGCTCTTTGAGGAAACATAATTTGCAAATAGTGTTTAAAATCCTCCAGTCAACCAGTAAAAATGCCATGAGGGACAAAAGGGCCGAAATTTTCAGACCAGATTCAAAGAGCACAAATTTGCGTACCTATTAAAGGAACAAAATTCTAATTTTCTGAACCATTTCCTAGAGATTACAAATTTAAAAATTGTACATACAGCCCCAAAAAGCAAAAAATTAAACATTTTAGAAGCAGTTGTTAAACGATCAGGCAGATCACCGAAATTCCCCAGTATTTAAAATCTTGTAAGAAATAGAATAAACAGCCATAATATTTTAATTTTAAAGTAGTGTTTGAGAATGTAACATTGTTTTACGAAACTATAATCCCACAAAGTTAAAAAAATAATAATAGATAACAAAGTAAAAATTGTTTTATTCAGTTTAAAAGTTTTTTATTGAGCATAAAAATGCAGCGAGATGGCTCCATCTAGTAACAATCCTGCATTGTTTTAAATATGTCTTAAAAATTATTGAACACATTTATCTGATAAAATATAAAAGAATTATTCAGACATCTAAAATATCTCCCAATATCCATTCCACGTATCCTTAAAATACCTCATTTTTGTTGAAGATTTTAATACAGGTTACTGTAATTCTTTCTGAAATTCTTAGCCTTTAAATGTTTCGTCTTTTTTTTTAGTCATTCAGTTAGAATTTAAGATTAATAGTTTCAGATAATATGCAGCTTTTTATTCTTATTCTATTACGAAACATTTTTCATTACTTTTTGTTGGCCGTACTGTAAATAATCAGAAACTTCATGCAATAAAAGACGGAAAATTTAGTTCAACAAAGAAGAGAAAAAAACGGTAAATTGTAAATCGAAATAAGTCATTTGTGAGCATGTATTTTTTACTTTCCTTTTGAAGACAAAAACTTTTAGAAAACGATTAAGAATTTGTTGTCTGTGTGGCCCTTGTCTATAAAATTATAGTTAGTTATTCACAGATTGATAAAAAAAAATGTTATGCGATAAAATTAATACAATTAATTTTATGAATATTGTAAAGAGTTTTCCAATAATATAACAATAAATGTCACTTATAAACTTATGTGTTCAGTGCATTGTGTCATGGACAGATACACGATACACGCTTTAGGGAAAAATCTTTTTCGATAAAGAGTACTTCTGGCTTAATGGATTTATAAACAAACATAACTGCAGGATTTGGATAGATGAAAATTCTTATATGATCCATGAGTTACCTCTTTATCCTCAAAAAGTCACTATTTGGTATCATTTTAATGCGAAAATCATATTACTGTTAACTGTAAACACTACAACAATATGCCAACTTAATATCTTTGACCTGAGGTCATAAAAAAAACATATATTAAAGAAATATGTAAAGTAACTTAATAATTTTCAAAATATAACCCTCTTACATCAATACATCACTGCCAGCGGTTTTTCCAGTCTTCATACGCTCCCTGGAAGTCCGCAATTACAAGGCTGTTCAAGCACTTCGTCGAAGTCTTGTGGACTCCCCCAATCCTCCCGAAACGATGCCCTTGCAAGCTCCTCTTGATCTGAAGGAACAAAAAAATTCCGGGAAAGCTAGATATAGACTATAAGGTGGTTGGGGCAGCAGTTGTGTTTAATCAGTGTCGCCCTCACAATTAGTAACGTGTGACTGGGCGCGTTGTCATAATGGAGCATTCAGGAATCGGCGATCTCTCTTCGGACGCGGCGAACCCTTATCCCCAAACGCTCGAGCACTTCTGCGTAAAATTTGCCGTTCACTGTTTGGCCAGCGGGCACAAACTTCTTGTGGACTACACCTTTTGCATTAAAGAAGACAATGAGCATCGATTTTACTCTTGAATAGTTTTTTCTTTGGTCGAGGAGATGCGTTTGTGTGCCACTCAGAACTTTGCCTTTTAGTCTCCCGATCGTACTGGAAGATCCAAGTTTCGTCACCGGTTATCACTCTCAAATGTTCAGAACATTTGGATCGATCTTTAAAGGTTCCAACAATTCACGGCAAATCATCATACGGTGTTCCTTTCGCTCGTCTGACAAAACCTTCGACACCAACTTCGCGCGCACTGTAAATTCAACTCTAGAAATGCTCGCACTTTGGTCACATTTTCATCGGTTCGGGTCGAGATCAGTCGTTCAGCGCATTGTTCGTCTTCAACGTTTTCCCCGCCTCCTTTGAATCTTTGATACTACTCAAAAACACTTATTCTAGGCATGGTTTCGTCCTTATAAGCCTCACAGATCATGTGAAAAGTCTCCGTTAAAACACACACGTTCACTTCTTGCATGATCTACGTACTCCAATGTTTCGGGGACAACTGACCCAGGTTTCTTAGGTTACCTGACATCAGCCACCTCCGATATTTATTGGACTAACCCTGGATATATATATATATATATATATATATATATATATATATATATATTTATATATATATATATATATATATATATATATATATTATTATTCACGTATGGGCACTGGTGGACCAGGCGAAGTACAATTAGAGGCGTTTGTTGTTGTTAGCCTTCCTTTGCGCCGATACTACTTTCATTCTTTCGCTATAAGTTTTTTTCCTTTCGTCAGACCAAGTTGTTCCAGTCTTCCTACATTTTTCTCTCTGGCCAACCTTCCAAACGTCAACCTTGTGTCTGAAACAGCCTCTACCCTGAATTTCATTTTGTGTCATATTTGCTGATCTTAGGTCCTCTTTAATTGCAGCAATCCATTTAATTATTTCTACTTTAGCTCTACTTCTATTTTCATAAAATTCGACTATTTGTCTAGTTAACCTAGTCGGATTCATCCTATGTGTCATCATCATTTTATGTGTCAGTAAAACGTAAGTCTTCTTTTTCTCATATCGCTATGTATATCTGTGTATTGTTTGATTTCTTGGTTTTCGTCGGTATGTTGTGCTATTTGTTTGTTTGGGGCCTAAGATTTTTCTTATGATTTTTCTTTCCTTCTTTTCAATGTCCTCGATGTCTCTCTTTCTATTCAAAATGAGCGTTTCTGCCCCATATAGACATTCAGGCTTAATAACTGTGTTATAATGGCTTAGTTTTGTGTTTTTAGATAGGCATTTTTTGTTGTAAATATTTTGTGTAAGTCTCAATGCCGTTCCATTTTTTGACATCTACCCTTATTGGCCGCTTTTTTCAACCCATTATCCATGATTATTTCACCCAAATATTTGAATTGAGAGACTCGTCTGATGTTACCATAATTTGTTTTTAGAAATGGTGTTCTTAGTCTGTTGCAGGTCATGTATTGTGTCTTTTTAAAGGAAATTTGGAGTCCTACCTTTTTTGCTGTTTCCTTTAGGATTTCAATCTGTTTCTGTGCCGTTAATATATCTTGAGCCAAAATTTCTAGATCATCAGCAAACGCCAGGCAATCAAT